>JAODAL010058753.1:0-21906 GCA_025379985.1 Phyllomedusa bahiana | reverse complement strand
CTTTTTCCCCTTTGGGAACCCCCCAAAGTCCGGCACCCTGCTGGCCGAAGTTGCCAGGTCCCCCCTGAAAGGGCTGCCCGTACCGCATGGGGGCCATCACTCTCAACCATAACCCGATATCCTTCTGGTCCCACCGGATAGATGGCCGCACAGCTTTTCGCTGACGAAATTGTTCGTCATAGCGTAGCCATGCTTGCCGCCCATACACCCGCTGTGCCTCTGCTATTGAATCGAAATAGCAAAAAAGTGCCAAACAATTTTCTGGTGCTTTTTCCCCAATGACGCTCGCCAAATGGCAAACGCCTGCATCCAATTCTGGAATGTCTGCGGAATCAGCCGCCACCTCCGTTTTTCTTCTTCCTCTTTCTTACTCTCGTCCCTTTTCCCTTTCGGTAGATTGAACTTCTACAGAGGTAGGAGAGAGAAAATCTCGACGTACTCGTCTTGTCAGATTTTCTCTCTCACCTCCTTCTTTAAGTGAGCGCCCAAGGGGCCCTCGAAACAAACGTAGACCTCCCCCCTAGCTCTATCATCCAGTCGAACCCTGTCCACCGTGTCCTGCTCCGTCTGCACGGACACCGTGACTCCGGCATTCCCTCCCCTAGACCCATCCATGGTTAATTCACCCACACCCAATGGGGAGGGCAACACCAATCCAGACCCTAAACCCGTCGAACCCCACGCCGATAGCGGGGTCACTGGCCCCACTGGTCCCGCACCCTGGAAGCGTGCTAACACCTCCCTCAAGCTAAGCGCTAATTCCTGCCAATCCGTCGTACCCTCACCCACCGGACGCCCCACCCCCGCCGCCCCCAGCGACGCTGGCCCCGACGGTAACAAACAAGACATGGAACTAAACTCACCAGGCTGCACGGGAGCTGTGATCCCGCCAGCCGTGCTGCCCGATCCCTGCAGACTGTCTGTACGTCCTTGTCGACCGACATCCCTGACTTGCTGGTTGTCAATCGCTCGCTGGACCAGATGAACTTCCGAACGGACCCTCTGACCGAAATCCCTCGTAGCAGGGCCCCCAGGTGGGCCCCCCAGCGCAGCAGGCCCCAGCACAGCCGAGCCGTCCGCCCATGAATCCTCCGGGTCCCGGCTTGACCACGACAGCTCCGCCTCGTCTCTCTCCAGTCCATGCACCCTGGCGGGCCCCATGATCTGAGCATCGCCAAGAGAGCCCGCCGCTGCTGCCACGTCCCTGCCGACAGGAACCCCAGCCTGCACCACCCCAGAGCTGGAGCGATGCCTGCTGTGCTCCGCTGGGCCCGTCCGCCTGGATGGATTCCTCCCAGAACGAACGGCGCGCGAACGCCCAGAAGGCCGCACCGTCCGTCCTGGAGGGTCCCGAGAGGGGCTCCGTCGGCGTGCCCGGACCCTGGGGGTCGCATCGGGACTAAGCCGCTCCGGCGGGCGCGTTCTGCGCCTGGTCTGCAGCACAGGTCCCAGGGGGTTGTCAGGCGCCGTGGAAGCCCCGGCCGCCGTGACCGTTGGTGAGGGACCCGCGCCCCCCCCTCTCCCCCAGCGCCCCCCCGCACCTGTGCCTCTAGCTATTGAGGACCGCGCTCCCCTGCCGCGTTCCTCAGCCTGGCCAGTAGTGCCTCCACGCTGTCCGCCATCACACTTTCAAATTTTCCGCTCAGAGCCGATAGGCGCAGTGACTGCTTCTCTGCTTTTCCCTCGCACAAGTGATCCCGCGCGGGCGCAGCTTATAAGTTGGCGCCTCCCCGCGCGCCGCGCTTAACTCCTCCCTTCACGTTCACCTCACGGCCGGCGCACCGGGTCATGAGAGGCCTCCCCTTAAAGGGGCTGCGCCCCCCATGTCCGGCCCCGGACTGGATAGTTTATCATCTCACAAAAGGAAGCAGGAAAAAAGCTGTCTTTCTAGCACCACATCTTTGAGGTAGTTTCCTTGGAAGTCAAGTCTAACCCATTAAAGAGCCTTTAAACAACACTACAAATTGAATTTCCTCCACAAAGAAGAGTCACTTAACATGCAGACAGCTGGATTGGGGTTCTTGCCCCTTCTCAGTACAGAGCAGGGTAGTTGCTGGCTGGTAGTGAGAGGGGCCTCGACATGCTTCTACTGGGGAAATATTAACATGAGAAATGTAATAGCATGGGGACACATACACTACTCTTTCATATATGTCCATCAGCAAAATGTAATTAAATGAGCATGAACTAAGCGGAATATTCACACTTTCCAGCACCAAATACTGAAGCAATTAATGATAAACTAAAATCTGACTGAGTGTTAAAGGGGTTGTCTCACTACATTGATTCATCTTACCTCAGTCCTGTTTTCTTGGTTTCATTTTGAATTCAGGGGCGTGTTTACTGGCTTCTACTAGGCAGCAGTAGAAGCCAGGTCTGTAGCTATAGCAACCAGTGCTGGCAGCCTATCAGGAGAGATCAAACAGGTCTGTAGCTAAAGCAACCAGTGCTGGCAGCCTATCAGGAGGGATCAAACAGGTCTGTAGCTATAGCGACCTGAGGAGCTGCTGCCACCCATACGAGAGGGGATATCTAGGAATAGGTAGGACACTGTTAATGGACAAATATTGCAAAGTGACTTGTTTTTGCAAGATCTTTAACATAAAAGCAATCCTTGTAGTGAGACAATCCCTTTAAACACATACATGCCAGCAGGCAGCGGGGGCTCTTTAAATGGCCGCGGCGCCGGAGTAGCGCGAGTGCGCTACTCTGGCGCCGCCGGGCCGCTCCTACAGGCGGGTGAAGCGGGCGCTGCGCCCGCTTCACCCGCCCGGAGTCTCGCTGTGCAGGGAGGAGGCAGGAGGGATCGCTCCCTCCTCCCCCTGTATGTCCGGCGCCGGTGTGTGCACCGCACATACAGGTCAGCGGCGCAGGGGAAGTGAAGCGCGGCTGCAGGGGAGTGACGCGCGGCTGCTCTCACTTCCTCCTGCGCCGCTGAGGAGATCGTCCGGAGCGGCCGTGCTGCAGGAGCCTGGTGAGGTAAGTGGATTTTATTATTTTATTTTTATTAGCTATATGGGGGGCTCTGCCTGGCAAAAATGGGGCACTACCTGGCAACAATGGGGGCTCTTCCTGGCAACAGAGAGGGCACTACCTGGCAACAGAGGGGACATCTACCTGGCAACAGAGGGGGCACTACCTGGCAACAGTGGGGGCACTACCTGGCAACAGAGGGGACATCTACCTGGCAAACAAGGGGGCACTACCTGGCAACAATGGGGGCACTACCTGGCAACAGAGGGGCACTAGCTGGCAACAGAGGGGCACTAGCTGGCAAACAATGGGGGCACTAGCTGGAAACAGGCACTACCTGGCAACAAAGGGGGCACTACCTGGCAACAATGTGGGCACTACCTGGCAACAGAGGGGGTATCTACCTGGCAACAGAGGGGGCACTAGCTGGCAACACTGGGGGCACTAGCTCGCAACAGAGGGGGCACTAGCTGGCTAACAGAGGGGGCACTAGCTGGCAAACAATGGGGGCACTAGCTTGCAACAATGGGGGCAACTACCTGGCTACAGAGGGGCATCTACTTGGCTACAAGGGGGCATCTACCTGCCTGTAAGGGCCACTACCTGCTTATGGGGGGTTACTACCTGGCTATAAGGGCATCTACCTGGCTTCCAAAGCCGTTATTCCGTTAGGTGGAGTGGGTGTGGCTTTTTGAAGGGGGCGTGGCATACCGGAAAGATGGGCGTGTCCATGCAAATTTTTGCCGCGGCGCGCTACGTGCGCCGCCGTCTAGAATCTCCTGCTTTTTCATTTTCAAAAGTTGGCAACTATGCTTTAACATTGAGACAGTGAGTTGACACAATCTTAAACACTATTGTCAATTCTTAATGCAGAATTCTGGATGAGTTATTAAATAGGGCTGTACTTCCAAAAGAAGGATGCTAATAGGTAGTTGTCACAAAGCACCAAATCGGAGACAGAGAAAACATAGGTGGGCATAATAATCCCATAAGAGCTTCTTTGCTATGACTTCTGCCCATTCTGATACTATGCTGGATGGTGCACAATGTCCGGCCTGCCAGGATCCACAAAACTTACTTTGTATGTCATCCTGAGACAGGAACTTGGTCTGCAGAAAACACAATATCAGTTAACGAACTGCAAGATATTGCAAGATCACATACAAACATGTAGAACATAACAACGCAGAAGTCATCAGGAATACAATTAAAGAGATGTCATTAAGTCTTATAAAGAATTGCTACTAATCAACCCTCAATGAAATGGGAACACGAATGCCATGCTCTGCCCCCCTGGTCGCCTGAACATAACCTACCATCTCTCGTCTCTGTGCTGTTCCTGCTTCCTGCTCTGTGTGAGATGTTAAAGTCCACGCAGGAAGAAGAACATCCTTCTGCAGGTATTCTACAGCATAGAGAGCTGGAGTCAGATTTCAGCATTATCCACCAGGTAACAGCTCCTCTTACTCTCACACAACAGCTGTCATACAAGACTCCTACTCCAATCAAGTATTTATGAAGTATAGACAGAACACAACTTGTGTTTAGCCCTGTTTTACTGAGTATACAAGAGATTCAAGCACTTTAGCGCTTTTCTGTATTTGCAGAAAACCTTAAATGCAAACGTGTCCATTTACTTAAAATCCACAGCATGCCTGAGTCTTAGGCCATGTCCCCGCGGCACGGGTTTTTGGCCGGTTTTGCAGACGGTTTGCGGTTTTGCAGACTGTCTGAAAAACCGTCCAAAAATGAGTAAAATGGGGCGCTATTGAAAACCCGTGCAGCAGTCCCCACTGCATGGGTTTTCCACTCGCAAAACATTGTACCTGCACATTCTTCCGTCCGGTTTTTCGGACAGAATCTGTGCAAGTCAATGTGAAGGGGGAGGGCTTTACTCCGCTCATCGCAGAGAAAAGCTGTCCCCCCAACAGCCGTGGGGACGGCCACAAAACAGGACAAATACCAGTCAGATAAACCGACCGGTATTTGTCCCTTGCCGTGTGAACGCATGCTTAAGGTGCGTTTACATGGCAAAGACCAAATACTGGTCGGATTTTCCGACCGGTAGTTAGTCTTTTTTTTGGCACGCAGAGGGACGACTTTTCTCTGCGGTTTGCGGATTCAAGCCCTCCCCTCCACACCCACATGTTCATGTTCTGCCGAAAACTGGACAGAAGAATGAACGTGTTCTAAGTTTTTTGGACTGCCGGCAGTATTAAAAACCGTCCGTCGGAAAATTCGTGCAGTAGGGACTGCTGCATGGATTTTTTAATGAAGTGTATGGGGGAACGTTGCTTTGTAAAACCGAAAACCGCCTGAAAAACAGACCAATAACCTGTGCCGCGGGGACAAGCCCTTAGGCTCCTTGCACATCGCACTACATCCCATTGTTTTCTAGTAATAACACTATGGAATACGATTTTTCTTTTACAATATCATTACATTACATCAGTAGGCGATATAGCCAAACCTCAATCACTTTAGTCTATGTTTACCTCCATCAGAAGGGAATAGACACAAATATATTCACTTCCAGTTCAAAAAAATAAAGAAGATCACTTTGTTGGCATACAGATGTTACCATAGGTGTAACTTCAGGGGGGTACAGAGGGGACTGGTTCCCCTCCACTTTTTTCTGGGTGGGTGACGGTCCCCCCCACTTTTTAGCCACTTTAATAAAAAATAATCCATATGAAAGCATGAGAATACGGTAAGTGGTGAGAGCAAGGCACAGAGGAGGAAGAAGTTAACCCTTTGCTGCCACCTATATTTCTGTGCATATTGGGAGGACAGAGTAGGTAGCAGCCTCAAGTGTCAGTGCAGAGTGAGAGCTGATTGGTAGAGGAGAAGTCAGCAGGGACAGCTTCAGTAGTCAGAACGCTGCTCACAGTCCAGCACACTCTGTATCTGGGACTGTATCTTTGTATACTACTTCCCCTAAGCTCAGCCCTCATCAGAGAAGGGAAGCCGAATGCCAACTGTACCAGACTACAGGAGGCAGGTAAGACAGGAACAAGGGTGCTAGGCGTTGTTTGTGCATGTCAGTAGGGTATATACTGTATATGTGAGGTGTGTATATATTGTATGTAGAGCCATTTGTCTAGCCATGTCACTTCTTCCCTGCACTAACGCGCAGGAGAAAATTAAAGTGAATGGGGCCGGCCCCGCAGCATTTTAGAAGTGTGGACTGGCCAGCACGTACTTCTAAAACAATAGGCATATAGCAGAGTGCACAGAACGCCCCGCTGCATGCCGTGTGAACATACCTTAAGGGTACATTACTGCAGAAGATATGAATGCTGGTTCTAGGGCAGACAGTGCTGACTCTGCCTCAGAATCGGCGTCCAATCTTACCCTATGCAAAATTAGTGTCGTTTAGATAATACTGATTTTACTTGAGTATTTTCCCTGCGTACTGTCAGTGCCTACACAGAATTCTTCAAGGTGTTTTACGCACTAACAACACTAAAGGATAGGAGGCAGAAATCTGCCTCAGGCAGTCTGGGTCGTTTGCTCCTTGTTATTCTGCATTTGCAAGCAGCTAATTTCCAACAAACAAACGACACTGTCGGTGCCGAAAAACATGCGAACTCACCCCAAGTCTGTCGTGTGTCTGTGTTCAATATATTTATATATGCACACACAATTTCCGTGGTACCTTGTCTAATGTAGTCTCTGGGGTACAGTGTGTAATGTAATAATCTCTGAGGTATTGTGTAATATAATCTCTGTTGTACAGTGTATAATGTAATCTCTGGGGTATAGTGAATAATGTAGTAATCTCTGGGGTACAGTGGGTAATGTAATATCTGGTGTATGGTGTGTAATGTAGTAATCTCTGGGGTACAGTGAGTAATGTAATATCTGGTGTATGGTGTGTAATGTAGTAATCTCTGGGGTACAGTGTGTAATGTAATAATCTCTGGGGTATGGTGTAATATATTCTCTGTTGTACAGTGTGTAATGTAATCTCTGGGTACGGTGAATAATGCAGTAATCTCTGGGGTACAATGTGTAAACTAATCTCTGGGGTACAGTGAGTAATGTAATATCTGGTGTATGGTGTGTAATGTAGTAATCTCTGGGGTACAGTAAGTAATGTAATCTCTTGGGTACAGTGTAATGTTATCTCTGTGGTACGGAGAATAATGCAGTAATCTCTGGGGTAAAGTGTGTAAACTAATCTCTGGGGTCAAGTGGGTAATGTAGTAATCTCTGGGGTACAGTGAGTAATGTAATATCTGGTGTATGGTGTGTAATGTAGTAATCTCTGGGGTACAGTGTGTAATGTAATAATCTCTGGGGTATGGTGTAATATAATCTCTGTTGTACAGTGTGTAATGTAATCTCTGGAGTACGGTGAATAATGCAGTAATCTCTGGGGTGCGGTGTGTAAACTAATCTCTGGGGTACAGTGAGTAATGTAATATCTGGTGTATGGTGTGTAATGTAGTAATCTCTGGGGTACAGTAAGTAATGTAATATCTTGGGTACAGTGTAATGTTATCTCTGTGGTACGGAGAATAATGCAGTAATCTCTGGGGTAAAGTGTGTAAACTAATCTCTGGGGTCAAGTGGGTAATGTAGTAATCTCTAGGGTACAGTGAGTAATGTAATCTCTTGTGTATGGTGTGTAATGTAATCTCTGAGGTACAATATAATTTAATCTCTGGGGTACAGTGAGTAATATAATATCTGGGGTATGGTGTGTAATGTAATCTCTGGGGTACAGTGAGTAATGTAATATCTGGTGCATGGTGTGTAATTTAGTAATCTCTGGTGTACAGTGTAATGTAATCTCCGGTATACGGTGAATAATGCAGTAATCTCTGGGGTATAGTGATTAATGCAGTAATATTTGGGGTATAGTGTGTAAACTAATCTCCAGGGTACAGTGGGTAATGTAGTAATCTCTAGGGTACAGTGAGTAATGTAATGTCTGGTGTATGGTGTGTAATGTAGTAATCTCTGGGATACAATGTGTAATGTAATCTCTCGTGTATGGTGTGTAATGTAATCTCTGGAGTACAGTGAGTAATGTAATATCAGGGGTTTAGTGTAATGTTATCTCTGGGGTATGGTGTAATATAATCTCTAGGGTACAGTGAGTAATGTAATCTCTGGTGTATGGTGTAATGTAGTCTCTAGGGTACAGTGTGTAATGTAATCTCTGGGGTACAGTGAGTAATGTAATTCCTTTCTAGGGTTCAGTGTGTAATATAATAGTTTTTTCTGGTATAATGTATTATATTATTTCTTGAGTACAATGTGCAATTCATTTGTAAGGTGCAGTAAGTAATGTAATTTCTGTGGCTACCATATGTAATATAATTAATTTCTGGGATACAGTGAGTGATGTCATTTCTAGTGTATGGTATGCAATAAAATACATTTTTGGGCACAGTATGTGACACAAGTGATTCTTAGGGGTACAGTAAGATTTGGTTCTTTTATTTTCCTCTTTCTGTTGTGTATATAACAAATTTAATGGAGTAGGATGGGGGATGGGAGGGGTTAAGAGAAGTTTGCTGCATTGCACAAATTTTTTTATTTCCATCTAGTGGGGAAAATATTATAGGTGGGCTGGTTCGGTTTCATTGCCAGGGCTGCTTTTTAGTCCCAGTTCGGCTATAAACTTCAGTAATTAGAGAGCCTTACAGGTTGCACCAAAAGTGTTTGCCATAAGGACTCCGCCCAGACCTGCTGGGGGAGCTCACAGCATTCCCTCAGACCTCCTAGCTGGGTTAGAGGGGGCCTCTTCATTGCAGGGAGAGGAGTGAAGGGAAGGGAGGGGAAGTGAAAAGGAAGGCGCGTGAAGGAGGGAGGGACGGTTAGGAAAATAGGGGATTTGAGGGAAAATTGGTCCCTCCACTTTTTGAACCAAAGTTACACCCCTGGATGTTACTGCTTTTCTTCAATAATTTTTTTAGTTTTGAATAAAAACAGGACACATTTCAAAATCTATCTGCAAGGTGAAATGTTCTGTTCCAGCTTTTGCAGTGTATTTGCCAAGCATTTCACTCTCTGCATTGCAAAAGGGTGAAAAACATGAAAAAGTCAACATCAGCAATGAACATGCTGCATATTTTAAATCCAGACTACATGTAAATTTCCATGTGAAAAAAAAAATCTTTCACATGCCTAGTACTGTGATACGCTGTAAATTTTATACAAATCTGCAATGGGGTCCTTAAAATATCCATTTAAAAGGGTGTTCTCTCCACGCAGTTTCACAGAGCCTGACCTTCACTACCAGTTTCACACTCATACATCCTGGTCAGGCTAAGGCCTCGTTCACACGGCTTATTGCCGGCGTAATTGCGGGGACGAATTTCGCCCCACAATTACGCCGGCAGCCTTGCCGCGAGACGGGGCTGGGGGCCGGCAGCTCACCTGCCCCATAGACTGTCATTATTCACAGCGCGTACGCGCCATAAATAATTGACATGTCACTTTCTCCCTGCCCGGTGGATTCACCGAGCGGGGAGGAGAGACAGAATCCATAGTTCTCTATGAGAACTGTGGATTACCGTAGTTACTGGGACGGATTGGAGCCGTACTGCAGCGCAAATATGGTGCGCAGTACGGCTCCAATCAGTCCCAGAATAAGCCGTGTGAATGGCCCCTAAGGGTGCATCTACAGCAGTGATTGGCAGATCAGCTCTGCTATTCCTAGCTAATCCTGTTACAGTGACATGAGTGCAGGAGGTTTAGAAACTGTAGTGAACAAGGCTACAGAGATCTAAAGGGTTAAAGTTAGTCAGAAACATACATAAACAAGCTCCTGTCTTACTGAGAACACTCAGTAGGAAATGAGTCAGTATGGTTGAACAGACAAGTTGGAGCAATGAACGTAGAGATGGACAGTAACCTACAGGAGCTTGTGTAAACAAGCAGGAGATAAAATCTCTTCTATCTCTTAAACATAGCAAAATCAGGACAGCAATGTATTTGGTAAAGGTTTTTATTTATATTTGCCTACTTTTTTAAAACTAATCATTGTGATGAAAAAAACTTTTTTTTTTTAACAACCCAAAGATTTTTAAGGGGGCATTCCCATCTCATTGATTAGCCTTAAACATGTAGGTGAGGGTAAATCAAGACTATTGCCAAATACATTGCAGTTTCAAGGCTCAAGAGGAGAGTATCAGCCTAACGTGAGGAAATGACTTCTTGGCAAAACCCCTTTAATAAGGACCCTAATTTTGCTCATATAGACATAATTTTTGTCCACTGTAACATCCCCATTTGCTCAGCCAAACCTGGAAGCAGATCTCTAATGTGCATCATGAATTATACTGGCAGCAGGAGGCTGGTAATCATTGTTCTTGTAAGTGTAGTGCAGTTTTAATTCTTTTTTCCAGTCCTAAACACTTTTGATTCAGGTGACACAACAAATATTGATAGATTTATATATTCATTGCTGCCATGAACACAGCTGCATGTGTCATAGATGGAATCAACCTGGCTCAAGAGATGGGTTGCCACTGAGTGGTGATCCTGCTTCCTATATAGCAGTTTAAAACTGTTTCACAACTACATGTAAGAGCTGTATATTCATTGCCACAATTGGTTTCCACCCTGTTATGTGGCAGGTAGTAAATCCCTTCCCAAAAGTTTATGCAAAAAAGTGTCTTGCTTTCCCTATCCCATATTTGTCTGTAACTACATGTCTCCCAGAAAGAGATGCTGTAGACTCTTAGAACCATATGTATGAAAACTGTCTAGGTCTAAAACTCACTATGTTGCCCATAGCAACCAATCAGAAGGCCCCTTTCATTTCATTTTGTGCTCTGGAAAAATGAGAGGGGCGCTCTGATTGGTTGCTATGGGCAACATAGTGAGTTTTAGACCTAGAAAGTTTTCATACATGAGGCCCTTACGGCCGGTTCACACGGCCTATTCAAGCCGTAATTGTGGGACGGATTCCGCCCGCAATACGGCTTGAATAAGGGGCGGGGGCGCTGCCCGCCGGCTCCATAGACTTTCATTATCCACAGCGCGTATACGGAGCGAGGAGGAGAGACGGAATCCACAGTTCTCTATGAGAACTGTGGATTACCGTAATGGCTGGGATGGATTTCATCCGTATTGCAGCGCAGTACGGCGCGCAATACGGCTGCAATCCGCGCCCAAAATAAGCCGTGTGAACAGCCCTTTAAAGTGGCTACTTCAGAGTAAAATAGCATGGCCTGCTTTTTCCTTCTAGAAATACTGCCACTGTGTGGTATTGCAGCCTAACCCTCCTGTTAACTGAAAAACTCAACACAGCCCACCAGTTTCTATTCTCATACAACCTCTTTCAGGTTACATGTGATACTTATGCAGCCACAACTATGGTTGCAGTCAAACCACCACTGTAATTTTTATTTGCAAAATTTACAAACTTTCAGCAGTTTCGAGAGAAAAAAACAATTAAACAAGAAAATCTGACATAGCTGAACCCAACTAATACAAGTGGTTTCTCCAAACTGAACAAAAAATTTAATTTTTATTGACCACTGTAGTCTCAGAGTAATTCCACTTCTTTGTGATAAGCAGCTTTAGTACTTAGTAGAGCAGCTTTCTGTTGCTATTACTTGCTGCAGATATGATGTACTACCCAACATCGGCTTCTGGCAGCATTCTTGAGGAGTCGAAACGCACTCATTATTGGCAATAGCCTCCAGTTCACTAATATTCTTAATTTTCTGTGCTGAAATCCCACCCAAGACTTTTTATGGGATTCAGGTGACTATGACAGCCAGTCCAGAATCTTCCAGGACTTCTTCTGAAACCAAACCTTGGTGGCCATTGAGGTATGGTTGGGACCTTTGTCCTGTTGTAAAGTCCAATGTCGCCTACGTTTTAGCTTCCTCACAGAAGGCATGACGTTTTCTCCTAGCAAAGCAGTCCCAGAGCATCACCGAGTCACCACCTTAGTTCACTAGAAGCAAGGAGTTCTTTTGAGTAGAGCCCCATCCTAGGGGTGAAAAAACAGACCGGCAGTCAGCATCCAACTCCTTTAGAACGACCATGCAGAGTTAGCAGCTGCACGCCAAGGAGAAGGCAAGGATAGCTCATTACCGTCCCTGCCTTCCCAACTGTTCCCCTCCTGCGATGCTGAGTGTCCCAGGCCTATCTGACTACCTAGTTTGGGGATGCATCTAGGTACTATATTGGTGGAATTTAACTACCTTCTATATGGGGACACAAAACAAGTCTAAAACTTTGTACACATATGGGAGCCTTATAGCTGTTTGGGGGCATTTTTACTTTTAGAAGCACTAGGGGGTTATTATTACCATTTGGGGCACTAGAGATAGAGAGTTGTGTAAATGTAGGAATGGGTAGGGAAGTTCTGGAAAAGAGTCGAAGATGTTTGTTTGGTAAATTCTACAGTGAAGAGTCATGGCCGGGAGAAGACGTCATGGCGGTCTGGAACAGATGGCGAAGAAAATGGGAAAGAGAACAACTCATTAGGGAAGATAATGACTTAGCAGATAAGATGCCTCCTGTGATTCCCTGGATGTAACTTTACTGTAATCACTATATGTGTGAAGACCTCCCTTATACATCTGGTATCTACCACTGTATGGTTACTGTATTGTGGTAAAATTGGTTGTAGTATAATGGCTTATATTCAGCAATGGTATGATGTATAATCCAGTCACTATGTGGTGGTGATATGGGGTCATGGTGTGGCGGTATTATTCAGTTACCACATGGTAGTGACATGTGGTCATGATGTGGCAATATTATTTAGCCACCATGTAGTGGTGATATGAGGTCATGATGTGGCAGTATTTTGGCTTAGTGGGATTATTGGTAATATTTGCCTTGAGATTCAGGTTTTGTGTGGCGATGTTATTTGGTAATTGTATGACTATTATTTAGTAGTTTTATACATAGAACTTTGTGTTATAGCTTTTTGTTTATTCAGGCACTAATTAATGGTAATGCATTGTGTTGCAGCATGGCACAGCATGTTAATGAGGGGATTTCTTCACCCCGCCCTGAGTGCAAATTAGCCTAGAAACATATGCCGAAAAGTTCGTTTACTTCATCCCAAAATTCCTGTGGCTCATGTATATGGTTTAAAGAATATTTGAGCTGAATTTCCCTGTGAGTTGGTAGAGGTTTTCATCTTGGAGTTCAGACCTGAGGACCTTTAGGCTTATACTAAATGTTTACTCTAAATGTTTTTTGTGCCTCACTTCCTGCTGCCAGCAAATCACTCAAACGATTTAGACCACCTGCCTCCTTAGGAAGCTGTTGATAGCTTCCTGTTTGTGTCAGAGTGCTTTGACAGTGGGTTTTTTGGTGCGTTTTTTTGCAGAAATACACAGTAATTAATGCTGTGCACTTAAAAAAAAAAACGCACCAAAAAAACGCTCCATGTGAAAGCACCCTCAAATCGAGGTAGCACAGCCAGTGTTTCTTTAACCTTGAACTTGCAAACTATACGTCTAACTGCATCTCTGGGAAGATTCAGTGACTTTGCTATCTTCTGTATCCTTTTCTTTGTCCAAAGCAATGTCTGTTGTTTTAACTTTTTTGTTTAACCCTTGACTAAGGCTGGGTAGAAACCACGTTTTTAGCTTCTGACAGATGCCAAGAAGAGGCATACGTCAGCCATACTGTCCCACTGTGAAAAAAAACTATAATGATCCCTCGAAAGACAATGTTAATTGGTTCTGAGATGACCATTGTATGTTGAAATCATAACTAAGGAAAAAGGGTACTAGCTTCTGAACCCCCAATATATCGTCCAACATAATGCAAAATGAAGCAGATAACCAATACAAATAAAGCAAGTCCTTACATATAATATCAGAAAGAGCTGCTGGAAGCTGGAAATGACTTTCTATATTGAGGATAGGAGCTTATTTGGGTCATGTAGTTTATACACAATGTACCAGAAAAAAAGAAAATGCTAACACCCTCATCTGGTGCCCAAAGGAGCAGCTGATACAAAACATGTTTAAAACCCTCACGCATAGTGCGGGGAAACTAGATCGCCAATCACTTCGTGTACTGAACTAATGCAGATGTTTTACAAATAAAATGTTCAAGATAATTGGCGGGATAGGCCTGGGCCTTTGCATCTAACCAAACTGTACATACAAAAGTCCCAGGAAAGACCATTGTAAAACATTGTATCCTGAGGCCATTGTAACTTGAGGGACCATGTTATATGCTTTACATATCCTTTTTGTTTTTTTTTAATGCTGTTGAATAGAATAGGGTAGGCACTTGTGTTATTCTATGCGCTTTTTGTTTTTTTTGTGGTATACAGACATATACCGGCTAACCGGAGGCCTCCGTTAGGCCATTTAACCCTAAGGCCGTGTTCACACGGCTTATTCCCGACGGATTTGTGCGCCGTATTGCGCACAAATCCGCGTGAATAAGGGGGGGACGGGGGCGGGGCCAGCGCGGGGGGGCGCCGCTCCCGGCCCCCAAAACAAGCATTGTTTTACGGCGCGTACGCGCCGTAAAATGTGTATGTCACTTTCTCCCCCCCGGCGGATTTGCGAACGGGGGGGGGAGCGACGGATTCCACTGTTCTCAATAGAGCGTGGATTACCGTAATTGCTGCCGGGATTGGGCCGTACTGAAAACGCAAATCCCCGCGGTACGGCGCCAAACCGGGCAGAATAAGCCGGGTGAACGAGGCCTAAGGATAATTTAGCTTACATTGCAAAACCCCTTGGCTTTTACACTTAGGGTATTTCCCCCGGCGATTTTGGAACGATTTCGTCCGTATTGCGCGCTGTATGCACTCAATGGGGTAAATCTGTCCCAGTCTTTACGGTAATCCACAGTTTCATGAGAACTATGGATCTCATTTTCGCCACCTCCCCCTCTCCCTCTTTTGTTGGTGCCCCCCAAGGGTCGTCCTGGGCCCATTTTTCCTATCTCCCCCTTTTGGGCCCGGGGGTAGCTAAACATCCAGGGCTTTCCTCCCCCTGTTGCTGATGACACCCAACTCTACATCCCCGACCCAGATTTTACGTCTCTTCTCTCCCGGATCCCTGATGTCTTTCCACCTACCTCCTTCTCCTCCCACCTCCTAAAACTAAATGTGGGGGAAAAAAAGAATTCATTCCCCCCCATCCCCCTCTATCCCTACCCGATCTCCTATTCCCGCAATGGGTCACTCTCTCACCCTCCACAAGTCCGCTGCCTTGGATAAACCCTTTGACTCCAACTGCCTTTTTAAACCCCCAAGGACCCTGGAGATGCCGCTAAAACCCGCCGTTACACGCAAGGCAGCGTCGCCGGCCGTGCTGTTTAACCCTTTCCAATGGCCCTGGCAAAGATTGCCGGGCGTCTGAATGAAGGGCGATTTTTGCCGCGCCGATTGAGGGTGATGCATCGCCACGAATAGCTGCAGCGATCCGACCCCCGACATGGCAGTGGGGGGCCTTGGGAAGCTCCTGTCACTTTCCCGTCCTGGTTTGCCCCAATTCCGCCGCAGACATTTGGTCACAATGCATTGTATACAATTCATTAGATTTTTGTTTTACAACGGCCACCAGTGCAAACCCATAGGTGCCCCAATGTTAAAGTAAAAAAAAAAAATAAATTTTTTCAGAAAAAAAAAAAAGTATTTAAAAAATTAATCACCCCCCCCTTTTTCCCCCATTATTTAAATATTTTGGTTCGCCGCATCCCAAAAAGTCTGATCATAAAAATATAACACATTTATCCCGTACGCTGAAAATTAAAGAAAAAAAATTCCCAAAAGAAAAATTGCGTTTTTTTTGGTCATTTTTACGTCACTTTAAAAAAAGGAAAAAAAGTATCAAAAAAGTTGATGCATTCCAAACTTCAGCGATAAAAAGTTAACTTCAGCCCCAAAAAAAGCCCCTCAGCGTCCGTAGGGTTGTAAAAAAATTATTGGGGCGCCAAACTCGCGCAGGCGCAAAATTTTAAAAATAAAAAAAGTTTGGAAATTTTTTTTTACGTCCAAACATAACGGAAAAACCCCACATGTTTGGTAATTTCGTGTGTATCAACCCGGAATACGATAACACATTGTATTTACGAAGATTGAACGCCGTAAAAGCAAAACCCCCGCAAACAGGCGAAAAAAAAAGTTTTTTTTTTACACAATTTGTCCCATTGGAAATTTTTTTTTCGGGTTCCGTATATTCTATAGTATAGTAATAGCACCATTAAAAGTACATCTTTTCTCGAAAAAAAAAGCCTCAGTGTCTATGTAGGGGGGAAAAAAAAAGTTTTGGGTCTGGGAGGGAGGGGGAAAAAAATAACGTGTCAACAAAAAAAAAGCCGGGTCCTTGGGTTAACCCCCTCCCAAACCCCCACCTCTGCCTGCCGCCTGCACCTGAAAAAAATCCCGATCCGCTCATTCCTTAACTTTGAAAACCAAAAATGTTGTGCCGCCCCCGTACCTCCCGCCTAACTATTGCAACATTTTCTCTGTGGCCTCCCCATCTAGCACTCTCGCTCCCCTCCAACCCCAATCTTAACTCTTGCCCTTGATTCCCCTCTTCCTCGCTACCCCTTTGCCTCTCCCCTTTCCCCCCAACCCCTTTCACTGGTCCCCAAAATTTCCCCAAAATCCAGTTAAATTACAACCTCTCCCTCCAACATTCTGCCTAATCTCCAGAACCTCCCCTCTTCCATTCCCTCCTCACAGCCCTTCTCTCTACTCTCCTTTTATCACTCCCACACAACCGTTCCAAATTTCCTCGGCTTCCCCCACATCTGGAACCCACTCACCCAACCCCTCTACTCCCCCCCCTCTCTCACTGGGCTCAAAAGAAAACTGAAACCCCACCCTTCAACTGCCCAAAACATAAACCCCTTTGCGCCACGCCCATCCCACAAACAGCTCCCCCTACCTTCTGTCTCTTCCCCCTTCCCGTGTAACTGTAAGCCCCCCCGGAGGATTTCCTCCTCCTGACCAGATTTTTTTTATTAAGTTGTCCCCCTTGTACTTATTTACCATGTTTTTTTATGAACCCGTTTGACATGCCTGAATGAGGGCGCTCTAAAATAAAATAATAAGAATTCCCCGGTTTCCGGGGGAAAAGTGCTGTTTGCATCCGGCGACTGGCCCGCCGGGATCGGGAACCCCCCGGTGGGCCCCCCCCGAGCGCGGGGGCCCCCCGGACAAGCCGCCGCTCCCGGGGCCCGGCCGCGCTCCGGTACTGAACACCCTGGGGACCGCGCCCGACGCTTAAGCCCGGCCCGGGGCTGTGGGTGCCCCAGTTTAGCACAGCGCCCACTAGCGCGTGCTCCGCCGCCCGCTTGGCGGGCCTAAGGCACTAGGCCTTAACCTGCCGGGCGCCGGCCCCCCTACCTGCGTGGGGCCCCGGGGGTTGCGTCACATCACCGCCCCCCTATGCAAGACGGCAGTAGACCGGCGGCAGCCGGACACCCGGAGCGGGACCCGGACCGGGAAAAGTGGCTTTTTTGTTGTTTTTTTTTTTTTTTAAAAATTTTAAAACCCTTACCCCAAAAAAAAGGGGGGGCCGGGGGCCCTGACTACAAGGGGGGCTTGGTACAAGGGGGGCCCTGACTAAAAGGGGGGCCTGGCTACCTATGGGGGGGCCCTGCACAAGGGGGGCCCTGGTCCTATGGGGGGGGGCCCTGGTACAAGGGGGGCCCCCTGACTAAAAGGGGGGGGCCCTGGTCCCTTTTAAGGGGGCCCGGCAACAAGGGGGCCTGACGAAAGGGGGGGCCCTGGCTACCTTGGGGGGCCCCCTGGCTACTTATGGGGGGCCCCCTGACTAAAAGGGGGGCCCGGGCACAAGGGGGGCCTGGCCCCAAAGGGGGGCCCTGACTACAAGGGGGCCCGGGGTTTACCTAAAAAAGGGGGGCCCGGGGCTACAAGGGGGCCTTTGGGCTACAAGGGGCCCCCGGGCTCCCAAAGGGGGGGCCCTGACAACAAGAGGGGCCCGGGTTTACCTTCAGGGGGGGCCCTGGGCTACCTATAGGGGGGCCCCTATAAGGAGGGCCTTTTGGAAAACTAAGGGGGCTCGACTAAAAGGGGGGTTTGGAACCTATGGGGGCCCGGGCTCCTACAGGGGCGGACTAAAAGGGGGGCCCCCGGGTACCTACAGGGGGGGGCCCCTCAAAAAGGGGCCCTGATCCCCCATTTGGGGCCCCCTGACAAAGGGGGGCCCTGACTCTTACAGGGGGCGGCCCTCTCTAAAAGGGGGCCCTAAACCCCTACGGGGGCCCGCTAAGGGAAGCCGGGCTACCTACGGGGGCCCTGACAAAGGGGGCCCCTGGTACCTACGGGGGGGGCCTTGACTACCTTTGGGCCCCTCCTACCAAATACTAAGGGGGCCTGACTACCACACATAGCTAAAGGGGGGGGGCCTGCTTCCCTGCAATTTTCCAAAAGTAGGCCCCTAACTACCTGTAACACCTAAAGGAACCCCCTAACTGCCTGTATACCCTAAAGGAACCCCTAATGTGGGTCAGTACCTAAAGGAGATCTAACTGTCTGAAAAGTCCCCAAAAGGAGCCCCCTTAACTCATAGTTCCCAAAAAACTTTTAAAATTTAAAAAAGCGGGAGTTTGTGTGGGCGGCGCGCTTAGCGCGGAAAAATTTTGCAGGGGACACCCCATCTTGTCGTGTCCACGCCCCTTAAAAAAGCCACACCCCTCCACCTAACTGATAACGGTTTTGGGAAAAGAAACCCCAAGGTAGATGCCTTATAGCCAGGTAGTAGCCCCCCATATACCGGTAGTTGCCACTTACAGGCAGGAGATGCCCATTGTAGCCAGTAGATGCCCACTTGTAGCCAAGTGATGGCCACTCTGTAGCCAGGTATATGAACCCCTTTGTTGAGCCAGTTAGATGCACCCCTTTGTTTGCCAGGTTGGGATGCCCCCGTTGGTTAGGCCAGGTTGAACTCCACGCTTTGTTTGACAGGTAGCGCCCCATCTGTGCCAGGTAGTTGCCCTCTCTGTGGCCAGGTACATTGCACCCATTGTTAGACAGGTAGTGTTTTGTAGCCAGTAGTGCCCCATCTGTTGCCTGGTAGATGCCCCCATTGATAGCCAGGTTAGTTGCCACCTCGGTTGCCAGGTACGGTTGCCTCTCTGTCAGGTAGATGCCCCCATTGTTAAGCCAGGTGTGCCCCTTTGTTAGCCAGGTAGTGCCCCATCTGTTGCCAGGTAGATGCCCCATTGTTAGCCAAGTAGTGCCCCTCTGTTGCCAGGTAGATGCCCCCATTGTTAGCCAGGTATTGCCCCATTTTGTTAGACAGGTAGTGCCCTATGTTGCCGTGGTAGATGCCCCCATTGTTTGCCAGGTGTGCCCCCTGTTGCTTGGTAGTTGCCCCCTCTGTTGCCTGGTAGTGCCCCATTGTAGCCAGGTGTGCTACCATTGTGAGACAGGTAGGATGCCCAATTGTTTGCAGGTAGGGCCCCCTCTGGTTGCCAGGTGATTCCCCCATTGTTGGCAAGGTTGTGACCCCATTGTTTGCCTGGTAGGCCCCCTCTGTTGCGTGATGCCCCCATTGTTTTGCCAGGTAGTGCCCCCTTTGTGTGCCAGGTAGTGCCCCCTATGTTCAGTAGTGCCCCTTTGTTGGCCAAGTAGTGCCCCCATTGTTAGCCAGGTAGATGCCACCTCTGTTGCCAGGTAGTGCCCCTCTGTTAGTGCACAGTAGTGCACCCTTTGTTGCAGGTAGTGCCACCATTGTTTGCAGGTAGATGCCCCCTCTGTTGCCAGGTAGTGCCCCTCTGTTTGCCAGGTAGGTGACCCATTGTTTTCCAGTAGTTGCCCCTCTGTTGCCAGGTAGACCCCCCCCCTCTGTTGACAGGTAGTGCCCCCGTGTGTTGCAAGGTAGTGCCCATTGTTTGCCAGGTAGATGCCCCTCTGTTGACAGGTAGAGCCCCCTAAAAATAAAATAATAAAAGCACTCACCTGACCAGGCTCCTGAAGAGCGGCCGCTCCGGACGATCTCCTAGGGGATGTGGTGCAGCGCGCGTCACTTCCCCTGCGCCGATGACCTGTATGTACGCGCACCACACCGGCGCTGTACATACAGGGGGAGGATGGAGGAGGGGAACGATCCCTCCTACCTCCTTCCCGCACAGCGAGACTCCGGGCGGGTGAAGCGGGAGGCCGGGGGGGGGGACCCCAAATAGCGGGACCCCCCCGCCAAAAACGGGAGAGTTGGCATGTATGCCTTAACTGCCTGTATACTACATAAAGGAGGACTCCTAAACTGCCTGTATAGTAACCTAAAGGAGACCCTAAACTGCCTGTATAGTACCTTAAGGAGGGACCCCTAACTGCATGTATACTACTTAAGGAGGCCCTAACTGCTTGCAGCCTATTTAAAGGGGGACCCTAACTACGCTACAGCTTAGCCCTAACTGGGGGAAACCACCTACACTACAGTCTAACTAATTGGGATTTCACAAAACAACCTACTACAGCCTACTAATAGGGTCACCAATCCTAACTGTAGCCATCTACTTTACTAATGGGGCCTGCTTATCTTCATGGGAGGTTAATTTACCCTCCCATGTGGCTAGGTACCCACAACCTACCTGGGGCTGCCTACAAACTTATTCCAGGCGGGGTCTAGCTACCTAAATAGGGTCTATCTAATTACTGGGGCCTCTCCCACCCTCCAACCCCTTAGGATACTAGGCCTCTAAGTTATGGCTTGTACCGCTCTCCACCCCTTGGTTAGGGTTTTGTAAGAGGGGGAAAGGAAAGAATTGGGAAAATTTCTGCAGGGATAGTTGTGGCCGGGGCAAGTCTCAGCGGGTGGACGGGTGAGAAGAAAAAAGGGGAAAAGAACGGCTCATAAGAGAAAAAGAACGACTCATCAGACTTCCCTGGTCCCCGATTTCAGGGTTTTTTTTTATTTTAAAGTGTGGTGATCGGCTGGTGTCTGACTTATGTGGGTTTATTGGCGGGGTTGTTGGTTTTAACCCGAGCTGGTGTCTGACCTCTATGTGGCCTTTTTCATTTATATACCAGGGGGTTGGGTAGGGGCAAACGGTTTATTTTTTTTAACTCCCGGGTGTCTGGGCCCCTCTGTGGTTCTATATTGGTGTTGAGGTTATTCCTGAGTGCTGTCGACCTCTATTGGTCTCTTTTGGCGGTGTTTTAGGTTTTTTTGAGCTGGTCTCTGACCTCTAGTGGTCTCTTATGGCGGGGGTTTTAGGTTATACCTGAGTGGTGTCAACCCTATGTGGTTCCCCATTGGTGGTGTTGTAGGTTATACTGGCTGTTGTTAACCACTTTTTGGGCTCATATGGGGTGTTGTAGGTTAACTGGTTTGGTGCTGACCACTTGGGGTGTCTATATGGTGGTGTTTGGTTATACCTGAGCTGGGTCTGCCTTTATGTGGGCTCTATTAGTGGTGTTGTAGGTTATACCCTGAGCGGTCTGCCCTATGTTGGTCTCTATATGGGGTTTGGGTTATAACCGAGGGGTCGCCCTATTTGGGGCTCTTATGGGGTGTTTAGGTTATATCGACTGGGGGCTGACCCCCTGTGGTTCCAATTGGGGGTGTTGTAGGTTTTAACTGGCTGGGTCTGACCCTATGTGGTCTCCTATGGGGGTGTTGTAGGTTTTTACCTGAGTGGTGTCTCCTTATGTGGTCTCTTATGGGGGTGTTGTAGGTTAACCTGAGGCTGGTGTTGACCCTATGTGGTCTAATATGGGGTGTTGTGGGTTTTAAAATGAGTGGTGTCTGACCCAAAGTGGTTTAAAATGGTGGTGTTGTAGGTTATTACCTGAGCTGGTGTCTGACCTTATGTGGTTTTTTTTGGGTGTTGTTGGGTTTTACCTTTCGGTGTCTGGCCTTATGGGTCTCCATTGGCGGTTTGTAGGTTAACCTGGCTGGGTCTGACCCTATGGTTTTTAGGGGGTTTTGGTTATAACCGATGGTGTCTGACCCTATGTTTTCTTTACCTGGTGGTTTTTTGGTTTTTAATGGCCGG
>JAODAL010058752.1:0-21906 GCA_025379985.1 Phyllomedusa bahiana | reverse complement strand
CGCTGTGTTCCCCAAATTCTGTTCTATGGGAGTTCCCAGTACGGGGAGCGCTGTTTTTCCCCATTTGTTCTTTTTGGTTTTCCCCAGTACAGGGGGCGCGTGTTCCCCATTATCCTTTTGGGAGTTCCCAGAAACAGGGGAGCCCCCTGTGTTCTCCATCTCCTCAAAGGGATTTCCCCAGTACAGGGGAGCGCTGTGTTCCCCCATTCTGTTCTATGGGAGTTCCCAGAAACGGGGAGCGCTGTGTTCTCCATTCTTTTTTCTATGGTATTTTCCCGAAACAGGGGGAGCGTGTGTTTTCCATTTGTTCTAGGGGGTTTCCCCCAGTCCAGGGGAGCGCTGTTTTTCTCCATTTTTGTTCTATGGTATTTCCCCGTACAGGGGAGCGCTGTGTTCTCCTTTTATCCCTAGGGGAGTTCCCAAAGGTACGGGGGAAGCGCTGGGGTTCTCCATACGCCTCTTGGGGGATTTTCCCGGGAACAGGGGGGAGCGCTGTGTTCCCCATCCCCTCTAGGGAGTTCCCGTCCCAGGGGGAGCCCCTGTTTTTTCCTCCTTTTTCTTTTCTAGGGGGTTTCCCAAAGTCCCAAGGGGAGGGCTTTGGTTCTCCCACTCTCCCCAAATTGGGGTTTCTAGTACAGGGGGGCGCTGTTTTCTCCATTTTGTTCATGGGATTTTCCCAGTACAACCTTTTTTTCCCCATTTCCTTAGGGGGTTCCCATTACGGGGGAGCGCTGTGTTCTCCCAATTCTCCTCTATGGGGTTCCCGGGTTCGGGGGACGCTGTGTTCTCCTTTTCTGGCTCCCCCAATCCCCAGTCACTCCCGGGGCAATCGGGGCTTCCCGGCTTTTGTTAGGGGAACCAAGAGGGGATGTTGGGGCTAAAAAGGATTTTTTGAGGGGGGGCAATGTTTGGGGGGATTTAAAACCCTAAAACCCAAAATAAAAAAACCCTAACCCCAATTTGGGGTTTTTGTGTTAGAGAAAAGTGTGGGGGAAAATTTTAGGGCTCAGGCCTTGGGCCCACTTTCCGGTTTTTCCCCCAGCCCAATTTGTTCGGGCCCAATTCCTTTCCATTTTGATGTGACCTTCTTTTCCCTTGGAAAAAGGGGGGGGGGGACAAAGGGAAAACAAACGTGGTTTTATTATTCGGGAGGAAAGGACAGTAAAAACCCGGTTACGGGAAAGGGCGGCGCCTTTGATCTGCCCCTTTTTTTAAAATTAGTCCTTAGGGGGTGCCATTTGTAGCCCGGTCTCTGGGTCTTATCGTCAAGGTAGAAAAAGGGTGACGTTGAAAAAACCCCTCCACCCGGCCCCACAAAAACCCTGATTGGATATCTTTTTGGGAAAATTTTTGGAAACAATAAGCCTCATTTTTTCAAAAAACTGTTAACGAGAAGAATTTTCCTTGTTGCCTAAGCAACCAATCAAAAGCCCTTAAAAACCCCAATTAGAGTCTTTTAAGCAAACCAAAAAAGACCCCCTTTAGAAAACAATCAGAGCTCATAGAAAAACCAATCAAAACCCCAATAGAAAACCAAAATCAGAATTCATTTAAAAATCAGATCTATTGCAACCAGGCCCTTTGAAAACCAATTATAGACCATAGAAAAACCCCATCAGAGCCCTTTAGAAACAATCAGAGCCTTAGAAACCAATCAGAGCCCAAAAAAACCAAACCGAAACAGAACTCTTTAGAAAACCAATAAGAGCCCATAAAAACCCAATTCAGAGCTCAAAAACGACCAATCGGGAACCCAAAAGAAACCCCAATGAGCTCAAAGCAAACCAATCAGAGAAAAATTGAAAACCAATTCATTCGAGGCCCATTAAAACCAAAACCAAAAACAGTTTTTTAAAAGCCAACCAATCGGGGGAGCCCAAAAGGCCAAACCAATCAGGGGGCCTTGGCCACCAATCAGACCCAATGGGCAACAAATCAGGCCCATAGCCCAATCGGGAGCCCATGGGAAAAAACCAGAGCCAATAAAACCAGAGCCCCTTAGAAACCCCCAATCAGCCCCAAATAGAAACCCAAACAGAGCCATAAAGAAAACCAGAGCTCATAGAAAACCCAATCGCCCCCTAGAAAACCCCAATTCGGGCCCAATTTGCAAAAAAATGGGGGTCATAGAAAACCAGCGAAAACCAGGGGCCAAAAGCAACCACTCAGAGCCCATAGCAACGGGAAAAGGGCCCCATAGAAACCAACCTTTTTTTTTATTCAGCAGTTGAAAAAAAAATAAAAGCTGAGTTTCTGATTGGTTATTTTGAGCCGGGTTTGGGTCACATAGCTCTAAATTGGTTATTTTGAGCTCTAAATTGGTTACTATGAGCTCTGATTGGTTGTTAGGGTTTTGTTTGGTTGCTATGAGCTTGATGGTTGTTATGGGCTTTGTTTGGGTTTGTTATGGGTCTGTTTTTTTGCTATGGGCTGTTTGGGGTTGTTAGGGGCTTTTGTTTAGTTGCTATGGGCCTTGTTTGGGGTTGCCAAGAGCTCTGTTTGGTTTTTTATGAGCTTGATTGGTTGCTTTGGGTCTGTTTTGGTTGCTATGGGCTTTTTTTATTTGCAGGGGCTCTGATTGGTTGCCAAGAGCTTTTAAAGGGGTTGTTTTGGCTTGATTGGTTGCTTTTGGTCGGGTTTAGTTTTTGGGGCTCTGTTTGGGTTTTCCCAAGTCTTTTTTGGGGTTGCTTTGGGCTTTTTTTGGGTTTTGTATGGCTTCTAAATTAGTTGTTATGAGCTTGTTTGGTTTTGTTTTTTCTTCTTTTAAAAATTATTTTCTGGATTTAAGGGGGTCCGGGGGGTGGTCTTATCATGATTAAAGGTATCTTGTATGCACAATGATCCCAAGAAAAGCTGTCCACCCACTGATAACCCCCCCACGGGGCCCCCTTAAAGGCAGAATGGCGGGATTTAAATGAAAAAAATTGCAAGTTTAAAAATTTTCTTTGCACCAAGTATTTTTCAATCTGCTCAGCTTCTCCTGTCTTTAACATGGGTCTGCGATCGTCGGAGGCCCTAATTGTAAATTTTTCTGGTTTAAAACCGCCCACGGGAAATCCTTAACATTGAATAAGCAGAAATTTAAATGAATACATTGCAAGTTCTACTGAATTTTCCCTTACAAAGTGAAATATCTATCTGCCCCAGCCCCCTCCTTTTTTCTATAACAGGGGGCCCCGGGGGATAAGTGGTCTTCACTTTGACTTTTTCCCCTTTTTAACCCCTGAATCCTGTTTTCTTTTGACTTTAGGCTTAACATCTCCAACGCCGCCCGGCAGTCATCACCATGTGAAAAGGGAAAATTTATTTTCAGGCTGAAAAATTGGGGGTTTTCAAATTTTTTCTGTGGGGCAGCTTCTGTAGCCTTTTTCAAAAAAATTTTACTGGGGACCATTAGAAAGCACGGCTTTGGAAACCCTTCCCGGAAACGGCATCCTGCTGGGCCCGCGATTTTGAGGGTTACGTTTGGGGGGCTTTTTTGGCATTTTTTTTTCTGGTTGCCAAAATTCCTTCCCTTTACAAAATCCAAAAAGATCGGTCCATGATTTACAGTGTGAAAAAACTACAAACACGTATTACAAAACGCAGTACATATCGCAGGCCTGGGTCTAAAGAATAGAAAAAGAGACAGAAAGCAAGAGGCATGTACGGGAAACTTTTTGGGTGGGGCAAAAAGAATCAACTCCATGGTGGGCCCCCAAAATATCAACTCCATGGTGAGCCCCAAAAATAACTTCACTGGTGAGCCCCAAAAATCAAAATTCAATGGTGAGCCCCAAAAATCAACTCACTGGGGCCCAAGAATCCAAATCCACTGGTGGCCCCAAGGGAAACAACTTTCCCCTGGTGAACCCCAAGAATAAAATCCACTGGGGGCCAAGGGAAACAAAACCACTGGTGAGCCCAAGAAAAAACAACTCCCCCGGTGGCCCCCAAGGGAAACAAACCCACTGGTGAGCCCCAAGGAAAACAAAATTCATGGTGAGCCCAAGAATCAACTTCACTGGTGAGCCCCAAGAATCAACTTCACTGGGGGGCTCCAGGAATCAGCTCTACTGGTGGGGTCCAGGAATCAGCTCCACTGGTTGGCCCTAAGACTGAAATCCACTGGGGGGGCCAAGGAAAATTTCTCCACTGGTGGGCCCAAGAAGGAAAAAACTCCAAAAGGGTTGAGTTCCCAAAGAAACATCTCCTTGGTGGGCCTTTAAGGGAAACATTTTCACTGGGGGGGGCCCCAAGAAAAAAGCCCCCAACGGGGGAAAAAACCCGAAATTTATCTCCACTGGTGGGGGCCCAAAAAACAAATCCACTGATGGGGGCCAAAATCAACTCCACTGGTGGGCACTAAGAAAACAATCCCAAATGGTGGTCCCCAAAAAATCAAATTCCTGGGTGGGCACCAGAATCAAAATACCTGGTGACTCCAAGAAAACAACTCCCCTGGGGGGGGCCCCAAGAAAAACTTCACGGTGAGCCCCAAGAATTAACTCCCCTTTGGGGGTCCCAAGAATCAAAATCCCTTGGGGGTACCCAAAAATCAATTTTCCCCTGGGGGCCCCAAGAATCAACTCCATTGGTGGGCCTCAAGAATTAACTCCACTGGTGGTCCCAAGAATCAACTTCCCTCGTAGACCCCAACAATCAACTGCACTGGTGACCTCAAAGAATCAGCTACACTGTTGACCCCAAAAATTATTGCAAAAGGTGGCCCCAGGGGTTTAATCCCCCTTTTATGGCTCCCAAAAGTTTAACTCCACAAGTGGGGTCCTAAAATCAAAAATTCAAATAAACGGGGCCCCCAAATTTTCCCTATTCCAAGAATCAACACATGGTCCTGAGCAACGAATTTGATGTCCCTGCTTGGGGACTGACTGGGTAGAGCTAGGCTCTGGAACAGAGAAAGTGTTGAGTAGGTGTTTTTTTTTTTTTCTCTTGTACCTCAGTCCTGGCCACCGGCACTTTGTCACCCAAATTTTTGTGTGAATGGAAAAGACGGGATTCCTCATTTACTACCGTTCCATATGGTTTCCCACTTTTTCAGTGGCCCAAAACAAACTCTTCTAAAATTTCCCCGGGGATCACCAAAATTTTCACTTGAAACTGAAAATTTTCCCCCAATTTTTCCCTTGTTGTTTTTATGTATGGTCTTTCCCCCTAGAAAAGAAGTAAAAAAGCGTTTTGCTAGGATATGAAATAAAGTTCTGATTGGGGTTCTACGACCACTAGAACTAAGAGGCCACAGGGGCCAAACCGCCGCTGTTCAAAAATATTTTGAGTAAAAAGGACTTAGCACCCGGTTCGGTGGGGTGCTTTTTGCAAGGAAAAAAAATCCGGCAAATTTTCCTTCACTTGGTATCCAATGGTTGGACCCCAATGATGGTTAAGTTTTATGATGTCTGACGTGGTATAACTATTGCTTCTGATTTGGGGCTCTATGACCAATGGAACTAAGGGGCCACAGGTCCTAACCAACTGCTGTTCAAAGTATTTTGAGTAGATGGAGCTGAGCACCAGGTTGGAGATACTCTATGCAAGGATAAACCCTCTGGCCATTGTCCTTCACTTGGTATCCAATGATTGGACCCAATGATGTGTAGGTTTTATGACGGCTGACGAGATATAAGTATTGGTTCGGATTGAGGGTTCTACGACAACTAGAACTAAGGGGCCACAGGTCCTAACCAGCCGATGTTCAAAATATTTTAAGTAAATGGAACTTACCACCAGGTTCGGAGACGCTTTATGCAAGAAAAAACCTCTGGCCATTGTCTTTCACTTGGTATCCAACGGTTGGACCCCAACGATGAGTAGGTTTTATGACGGCTGACGTGATATAACTATTGGTTCTGATTGGGGTTTCCATGGCCACTAGAACTAAGAGAACACAGGTCGTAACCAGATCAGTTCAAAATATTTTGACTACATGGAGCTGAGCAACAGGTTGGAGACGCTAGAACTAAGAGGACACAGGTCCAGCCAGGTCAGTTCAAAGTATTTTGAGTATATGAAGCTGAGCACCAGGAATGGAGACACGCTATGCAAGGTAAAACCTCCGTCTATTGTCCTTCAGTTTGTATCCAATGGTTGGACCACAACGATGGACATGTTTTATGACGGCTGACGTGATATATAACTATTGGGTCTGATTGGGGTTTCCCTGACCACTAGAACTAAGAGAACACAGGTCGTAACCAGGTCAGTTCAAAGTATTTTGAGTATATAGAGCTGAGCATCAGGTTGGAAATGCTTTATGCAAGAAAAAACCTCTGGCCATTGTCCTTCACTTGGTTTCCAGTGGTCGGACCACAACAATGGGTACATTTTCTGACGGCTGACTTGATATAACTATTGGTTCTAAATGGGGGTTGTAGGACCACTAAAGGGCCACAGGTCCTAACACAGGTCAGTTCAAAGTATTTTGAGTATATAAAGCTTAACACCAGGTTGGAGACGCTCTATGCATTGTCCTTCATTTGGTATCCAATGGTCAGACCCCAACGATGGGTACGTTTTATAACGGCTGACGTGGTATAACTACTGGTTCTGATTGGGGGTTCTATGACCACTAGAACTAAGGGGCCACAGGTCCTTATCAGGTCAGTTCAAAGTGTTTTAAGTAAATGTAGTTTAGTACCAGGTTTGGAGATGCTTTATGCAAGAATATACCTCTGGCAATTGTCTTTCACTTGATATCCAACGGTTGGACCTCAACAATGGGATGTGATGTAACTATTGGTTCTTACTGGGAGTTGTAGGACCGCTAGAACTAAGAGGACACAGGTCCTAACCAGGTCAGTTCAAAGTATTTTGAGTAAATGGAGCTTAGCACCAGGTTCGTAGACGCTCTGTGCAAAGGTAAACTTCTGGCCATTGTCCTTCACTTGGTATCCAATGGTCGAACCCCTAGGATGAGTAAGTTTTATGATGGCTGATGTGATATAACTATTGGCTGTGATTGGGGATCCTATGACCACCAGAACTAAGGGGCCACAGGTCCTATCCAGGTGCTGCTCAAAGTGTTTTAAGTAAATGGAGCTTAGCACCAGGCTCGGAGTCGCTCTATGCAAGAAAAAACCTCTGGCCATAGTCTTTCACTTGGTAACGAGCGGTTGGACTCCAACAATGGGTAAGTTTTATGACAGCTGACATGATATAACTATTGGTTCTAATTGGGAGTTGTAGGACCACTAGAACTAAGAGGACACAGGTCCTAATCAGGTCAGTTAAAATTATTTTACGTAAATTTTGCTGAGCACCAGATTTAGAGCAACTCTACGCAAGAAAAAACCTCTGACCATTGTCCTTCACTTGGTTTCCAGTGGTCGGACCCCAACGATGCGTGAGGTTTATGAAGTGATATAACTCTTAGTTACTCATTATTGTAACATACAAATGACAAGAGATAAAGAAGTGAGAGTGATTGGATTATCTCATGTTGTCTTCGTATTGTTCTCCAACGGACAGATACCTCTAGTTGCTCTATTCAATGCATTCGTTTCCTTTGTGTTTCCTGAAGTCCATTCACCGGCTTCAAAGCTCTTTCAAAGTTTTCAATTAACAGATCTTTACCCATGTCTTTAATGTTTGAGGACTTTATCAAACTTCCATTGATTGATTACCTCTATTGTTTTCGAGCAATGTACTACAATAGGTTTCTTTACTTGATGAGTAAAGTAGGTCACTCTGGGTATTGTTTCATCAATTTTATATTCTTCTTGCCCGGGTGGACAATGTAGTTAACAAATATTAAGGAGTTTTGCAGGTTCCATCTGAGGGGTCAATGGGACTCCCCAATGTATACATTGGATGTGTAGCTATGATGAAAACCAGTGGTATCCGTAATGCATAGGGTTCCATGTTAAAAAATGGATACCGAACCTCTGTAGGATCTTACGTTAACTTTTGGTGGGATAGTCCAGTCCTAAAGGGGTTGTCCCATTTTAGACAAAGATGACATATCGCTAGGATATACTATCACCGTCTAAAACGTGGAACCCGTATCTATCTCCTAAATGAGCCCTGAAACCTCTCCGGCCTCAGAAAATTCGAGTTGTGTGGACTACAACTCAGATTTTCAATTGAGGTCTATGGGGATGGTTTTCCAGTTGGTTTTTCGAATCTGGAATCTAGCTGAATTTCCTACTGGAAATGCTTGTCATGTGGACGAACCCTGCTGGGTTCACAGTACAGTATTCTCCACATTGCAGACATTTGTCGGGGTATCAGTGGAAGAAAGGTACTCAATGGATAATGTGACGTAGCCTTGGCCAGCCCATGGTTACTAAGTGAGCAAACATAGATCTATTTGGACTACAGTTGCTCCATTTGGTGGCCATATATAGATTTTCCTGCGGGACACAAAGGTGCGGTCTAACATGCTTCTGTGTGCGGCACCAAAAGCATATACTATTGGGAAATGGATCAAACCTAGTCCAAATAGGACACATTTGTTCCGTTAAAGAGGTTGTACATGAAGGCAAAGTTTCCGTCAACCATCCCTATAGACTTTACTAGAAAATCCGCCCAGTAGTCTACACTGCACGGTTTTCCTACTGGACGGATTTTCACACCGCCGGGGTTCCGAAAAACTCGGAACATGCACAATCTTCCGCCTGGTTTTCAGGCAGAAGCGGTGCTGTTCAATGATTAGAGGGAAGGGCGAATCCACAAATCCACAAACCGCAGACAGAACCATCCTCCAAAACCATTGAAAGGACGATAAAATACCGGTCGGATTCTTTCAACAGCATCCGACCGGTATTATCTCAGTGCCGTGTGGCAGCAGCCTTAGGGCATGTTCACACGGCTGATTTTGATATGGTTTTCGAAGCGGTTTGCGGAGCGTTTCCTCACCCAAAACAGCGTCCAAAACACCCACGGTTCATTTAATTGATTCCTATGTCAAATCTCGTTGTAGTTCACACACGATGAGGTTTTTACGCACGTCTTTGGAAGCGCTGAAAAAGAAGTGTCATGTCAATTCTTGTAGTGTCTTTTAGGCGCGGTTTTTGATGCGTTTTTGGAGCGTCTTTCAGCAGTTTTTTCCCTGGCTATTAATTTCTATGGGTGAAAAACTTGCCCAAAACCTTGCTGAGAAATGACTCAAAGGCCCCGTTCACACGACGGATTGGACCGCGGGTTTGGCCGCGGCTTTCGCCGTGGTTCCCGCGGCCAAACCTCGTCCGGCCCTCGTCGCAAACTCATGTCTCCCGACGCGGGCTTGCGGCGCAGGCGCTGGCCGTGGTGTCGGCGGGGGTGGGGCGTGGCTTGCACCACCCACGGCGACGCCCGTGGCAACACCGCACGGCTGCCGCGCTGAGAACTCCCTGTCAGGAATTGACAGGAGAGTTCTCACACACGCGCGGCAAGGCCGCGGCTCCAAAACGGTAGCCAAACCCGCGGCGTGTGAATATTAACGCGGTTTTCAATAGGAAACCATGTTAATAAACTAGGCGCGAGTTGGCTGCGGTTTTGGCCGCGGAAACCGCGTCGGAACCCGCGGCCAAATCCATCGTGTGAACATGCCCTAAAACCTCTCCTAAAGAAGCGCGTTTCAGCTGAGTTTTTGGTGCTGTTTTGGGAGCGGAAATGCTCCATAAACCGCTTCAAGAACCACCTCAAAATCAGCCGTGTGAACAGACCCTTAGGTCACGTCCCCACGGCACAAGACAAATACCGGTCGGTTTATCTGACCGGTATTTGTCCTGTTTTCGGGCCATGCACACTGCCGCAGGGGGACGCAAACCGATGCCGTGGGGACATGGCCTTAGGGTGTAAGATTTGGGGAATTGCTGGAATACAGAGACCCTGATCTTCATCTCCATTAAACCGATGTGTGTTTTGAGGTCCGCCAAGCATAGAGATGTGAACAGTATGCAGTATATTGGTTTCTAGAAGCTCTTCTTACTGTAAGTCTTCAGTTTCCGGAGAAAATATTTAGCTGAGATCTAAACTATGACGGCTGCTGTCCAAACTCCCACGCTCCATAAAACATAATCACGTATAGACTTCTAAATGCAACCATTTGTTCCGTGTCCTAGACTCCTGGAGCCTGGAGCAAAGCACCATGAAACCGATCGGGAACAGCTTCTCCATTACATGATGTCAGATGACACGTAGCCTCTGTCTGCGGATCTGCGCTCTCTTCTTGCTTAGGTAAAGTAATATCTGCTGTCAATGTACCAAAAATTACAATGTTTGTGCACACAGCGATTTACTCCCTCCATAGACTTGGAAGGTAAATTGCATCAAAATCTGATAGGTGCGGATAGGTCCTACCTCTGACCCTCCCTCCCGAAAGTCACTGAACCGAATGGAGAATTGTGCGCAAGTGGGACCACCGCGGCTAGTCCCAGGCAGGAAAAGAGGGCACAAGGACAGGTGGAGTGGCTGAATTTTCCATTGGGGGGCACCATTATATTATTAATTATTATGAATGCTATTATTATATTACTATTATTAGTATTGATTATTTATTATTGTATCATTTATATGATAAAATATATAATAAAACATTATTATTAATACTAATTATATTATTTATTATTTGAATAATTTTATATTATATATTACATAATATTTAATAAATAATATATTATGAATTGTTATTAATGCTATTATATTATTATTATTGATTATTCATTATATTATAAAATATACAACAAATAAAATATTATTATTGTTATTATATTATCATACTACCGCTATTCTTTTTCATGATTAATTATGTATTCTTATTCATATTATATTATTAATTATTATTAATGCTATTATTATATTACTGTTATTATTATTATTTATTTATTACTTTATCATTATATATTATAAAATATATAATAAACAAAACATTATTAATATTATTAATTATATTATTTATTATTTATAATTTTATATGATATATTAGATAATATATAATAAGTAATATAATATTATTAATTATTATTAATCCTATTATATTACTGTTATTATTATTGATTATTTTAGCATTATATATAATAAAATATATAATAAATAAAACATTATTAATATTGTTAATTATATTATTTGTTATTAATAGTTTTACATTATATATTACATAATATACAATAAATAATATTATAATATTAATTGTTATTAATGCTATTATTATATTACTGTTATTATCAATTATTTATTATATTATAAAATATACAATAAATAAAATATTATGAATTATATTATCATATTACCGCTATTCTTTTTTATGATTAATTATGTATTCTTATTCATATTACATTTTGAAATATTATGTAATATTCAATAAATAATATTATATTGATAATTATTATAACTGTTTATAGGATATATTATTATTACTATTTATTGCATAATAAATTGTATTATATTATTAATTATTATTAATACTATTAAATTAAGATTAATGATATTATATTATAATAATTACTATTTATTTTATAATTAATATTATATTATTAAATATTATTAATACTGTTAAATTAAGATTAATGATTTTATATTATTATAATTACTATTTATTTTATAATTAATATTATACTATTAATTATTATTAATTCTATTATTGATCCCGACCTTATCAGGAGCACAATATGCAAAATAAAAAAATAAAGACACAAAAAAATGCAAGAGCCCAAACCAAATTTTTAGCCCCGCCCCCGACAAACCTTAAACTTTATATTGTTTATGTATAAACGTCTGTGATGGAAAAGTGACACAACTTATTTTAGTGCTACCGTCACTATTAAAAATATAAATACATCAATATAAAAACTTTTTTTTTAGATTTCTTTTAATATTTTCCCTGATATTTTTTAAGAAAAGAAAAACAATCTAAAAATTAAATAAAAATAAAGCCTTGTATATCAGAGAAAAAAGGTGGAAAAATTTGTAGAATAACTGAGCACCTAAAGGGGTTTTGCCACGATCTCATTTCATAACTCCTGTATCCAGCTCTTCAGCTCTGTGTGCTCAGAAGGGGGCATGTGAGATTTGTTTGAATTGCATATCATGTGACCCAGCAGGATGATATCACCGGGCCTATCCTCTCTTTAGTCAAAGAAAGGTCTGTTTATGCAAAGAGCTGTGAGTAGCTACATTGTAGTTCAGAGGTAAAGTTTTTGCCTCACAGCACAAAGGTCCTAGGTTCAAATCCCTGCAGAAACCAAACCTGTGGATTTTATTTCTCATTACCAATGCACAGACCTCATTGAGGTTTCTTTTTACTTATTTATTTGCACTGTTTGACAAATTTCTAAGGAGTAGAATGACAGCACCTGGGGTTGTACACTCGCTCAGCAGTGAGTGTGTGTGATTACTAAGGAGTACAGGGGACAGGAGTAGAATGACAGCACCTGGGGTTGATCACTTGCTCAGCAGCGCGGGTGTGTGATTCCTAAGCAGGACAGAGGACCGGAGTAGAATGACAGCACCTGGGGTGGGACACTTGCTCAGCAGTGAGTGTGTGTGATTACTAAGGAGTACAGAGGACGGGAGTAGAATGACAGCACCTGGGGTTGAACACTCGCTCAGCAGTGATTGTGTGTGATTACTAAGGAGTACAGGGGACAGGAGTAGAATGACAACACCTGGGGGTGAACACTCGCTCAGCAGTGAGTGAGTGTGATCACTAAGGAGTACAGAGGACAGGAGTAGAATGACAGCACCTGGCGTTGTACACTCGCTCAGCACTCAGTGTGTCCGAGTACCACGGAGGACAGCGGACTGGAGTAGAATGACAGCATCTGGGGTTGAACACTCGCTCAGCTGTGTGTGTGTGATTACTAAGGAGTACAGAGGATGGGAGTAGAATGACAGCACCTGGGGTTGAACACTCGCTCAGCAGTGAGTGTATGTGATTACTAAGGAGTACCGAGGAGGGGAGTAGAATTACAGCACCTGGAGTTGAACACTCACTCAGCAGTGAGTGTGTGTGATTACTAAGGATTACAGAGGACAGGAGTAGAGTGACAGCACCTGGGGTTTGAACACTCACTAGCTGCCTGAGAGGAGAGGTGATGTCTGAGCATGTGCGACCATCAGCCCTGGTCGTATCCCCTGGAGACTATCTTTAAACTATGGATCACTAAAGGAGCAGCTAAAACAAAAATGGTGCAGAATTGTTAATAATGATGAATGGTGAAAATGTTTATTATTCAATTTGCAACCTTCCCTTGTCAATTTTACTTTGTAGCAAAACCCCTTCAAATGGACTATAGTGGACAAAATGAACCTGAGAGGAGAATGGAGGGGAGGGGGGGGGGGGCGCTGGAGGACACACATGACCCGGTTGAGAAGTGGTTAAGAATAACATGATTAAATTGAGCTATATTCCTCCATCCACATTGACGTGTATTTATTTGCCTTGTATTCCTATGGGCCCAGCTTTCACTTTTTACTGTCGATTAAATTTATTTTTGCTTTATGTAATATCCGGGGCTGAGGCTGAAATGGTTTTGGAGCTATCGAGGCTCAAGCTGGGATGTAAAGCGAGGGGGTGGGGGGGCTCTGGGTGGTGGAGTAGTTTGTATAACTAAATAAATGAGTTCTAGAAATTGCATGAAATGTGAGAATATATTCTCCCCCTGGAGGTTTGACATGTGGTCGCCTTCATGCTCAGGCGAAACGACGGTCACGAGATGCTGGAAGACATTCCGAACAAATACAACGTAGTAAACAGGCGCAATAAACTATGCACGCTATGTACACGAGCTATGCACAGAGCGATGGCGGCCAAGACACCAGACTGGGATATGCGCAGATTTATTTCAAGTCTTAATCAGATTTTTTCTTGACTTTGTGACTTCTCAGATGGTGTCAATGGGAACCTCCAGTTACCAACTTTAGCTTCACAACGCTCAAAGACTGGAAGGGACCCTACATGCCAGAGAGTAGCTCTAATGGGTGAGTGGGTGAAGCAGGTGGTGGCCCCACTGGACCGCTGCAAGGGGGCATAACTAAGCGGCCGTCGGGCATCTTCACAGAGTCTTTGATGGTAAGGACGGCTTCCCCGATGGGTGCCAGGTGCGACCTAAGAGCAGACCCTGGCAGTGGCAGCCGAGCAGACTGGCCAGAAGTGCCAATGCTAGGCACCAACAGGAATAGGAACAATGTAGGGCAGATACATGTAAGTACAGAACTAAACAGACATGAAGGCCAAACAGATGCCAAAGGGGAAGATTAAACAGAGGGCAAGATACAAAACATCAACGGACAGAATACAACACAGTAGGGTAGAGACATGTAGGTACAGAACACACATAGAGACATAACTAAAAGGACATGGTGGCCAAACAGATGCCAAAGGGGAAGATTAAACAGAGGGCAAGATACTAAACATCAACGGACAGGACCCAAAACCAAGAACATTACAAGAGACAAAACAGAGACTCAAGCTAGGACATGGGCAGTTAACTAAGGAACGAACTGACAAGGCAACCTGCAGAAACATGGCAAGAACTCAGACATAAGAAATGGCAAGGGAACTCACAGACTGGCCAGAAGTGCTAAGCTAGGCACCAACAGAAGTAGGGACAAGATACAGCAGAATAGGTGTAGAGATGTGCAGGTACAGAGCAGAGACAGAACTAAAAGGACATAATGGCCAAACAGATGCCAAAGGGGAAGGTTAAACAGAGGGCAAGGTACTAAACATAAACGGACAAAACACCAAGAACATGACAGGAGGCAAAGCAGAGACGCAAGCTAGTAAGTAGGGCACGAACTGACAAGGCAGCCAGCTTCAACCTGGCAAGAACTCAGACATAAGAACATGGCAAGGGAACTCACAGACTGGCCAGAAGTGCTAAGCTAGGCACCAACAGAAGTAGGGACAAGATACAGCAGACTAGGTGTAGAGATGTGCAGGTACAGAACAGAGACAGAACTAAAAGGACGTGATGGCCAAACAGATGCCAAAGGGGAAGTTTAAACAGAGGGCAAGATACAAAACATAAACGGACAGGACACAACACCAAGAGCATGACAGGAGGCAAAGCAGAGACGCAAGCTAGGACACTGGCTAGGAAGTAAGGCAGGAACTGACAAGGCAGAAACATGGCAAGAACTCGGGCATAAGAACATGGCAAGGGACCTCACAGACTGGCCAGAAGTGCCAAAGCTAGGGACCAACAGGAAGAGGGACAATGATACAGCAGACTAGGTGTAGAGATGTGCAGGTACAGAGCAGAGACAGAACTTAAAGGACATGAAGGCCAAACAGATGCCAAAGATGAAGGTTAAACAGAGGGCAAGGTACTAAACATAAATAGACAGGACACAACACCAAGAGGGTGGAAGGGGATTGGGAGAGGAAGCCCAACTCCACTATAGAGCGACATGAAAATAGGGCAGCAGCCAAGATGGAGGAGCAGCATGGCCAGCAAGGGGAGAGCCGCACAGCAACCGCAGGTGGGTAAGCAGTGGCGACAGGAGCGTTCATGGTGACAGCGGCACCGCAACAGAAACCGGATCTGCGACAGGAACACAGGCACGTCCGCGGTTCACAGCACAGACCGCGGCGTAAGGTACAGGACCAGCAACACGGTCATCTCTGCGGCCCACAATGGGGACCGTAGCATGGAGCGTGACAGTAGAGTAATTATTCCAACAGATCAAAAATAAAACAAATCTCAAAAATATACTTAAAAGGTAAGTGCACCGTATAGCAGTGAAGAAGGAGGACGCCCACAAGCATCGGCTCCATCCATGTGTTTAACACACGTGTTACAGAGCTTTCCTCCATCTTCTCCATTACTCTGTGCTCCTCCTCCTAGACTTGTCCTCTGCCTTCTCCATTACTCTGTGCTCCTCCTCCTAGACCTGTCCTCTGCCTTCTCCATTACTCTGTGCTCCTCCTCCTAGACCTGTTCTCTGCCTTCTCCATTACTCTGTGCTCCTCCTCCTAGACCTGTCCTCTGCCTTCTCCATTACTCTGTGCTCCTCCTCGACCTGTCCTCTGCCTTCTCCATTACTCTGTGCTCCTCCTCCTAGACCTGTTCTCTGCCTTCTCCATTACTCTGTGCTCCTCCTCCTAGACCTGTCCTCTGCCTTCTCCATTACTCTGTGCTCCTCCTCCTAGACCTGTCCTCTGCCTTCTCCATTACTCTGTGCTCCTCCTCCTAGACCTGTCCTCTGCCTTCTCCATTACTCTGTGCTCCTCCTCCTAGACTTGTCCTCTGCCTTCTCCATTACTGGGGCTCCTCTTCCAAACCCTCTCCTCTGCCTCCCATTACCGGGCTCCCTTCCTAACCTTCCTCTGCCTTCCCAAATACTCGGGCTCCCCTGCGACCTTCCCCCATGCCTTCTCCTTACTCGGGGCTCCTCCTCTAACCTTTTCCTCTGCCCTCCATTACCTGTCTCCCCCGTAAACCGCCCTCTCCCTTTCTCCTTCCATCTCCCCTCCAACCCCCATTTTCCCTTTCTCCATTACCATGCTTCTCCTAACCTCCCCTTTTCCTTCCCCCATTACTCTTTTTCTCCTTTCCCCTAACGCCTCTCCTTCCCCTTTACTCGGGCCCCCTCCAAACCCCTCTCCTCTCTTTACCGGGGTCCTCTTCCTAACCTTCCTCTCCTTCCCTTTATTTGGGGCTCCTCCTCAGACCGCCCCATGCCTTCCCATTACTCTGGGCTCCTCCTGCAGACCTGCCCTCTGTTCCCCTTTTTACTACTCCTCCCCTAACCTGCCCTCTCCTTCCCCAAAAACTCAGGCTTCCCTAGCCCTGCCCTTTCCTTCTCCATTACCATGCTCCTCCCCTAACCCCCCTTTTCCCTTCTCCATTACTCATCTTCTCCTAACCGCCCTTTTCCTTCTCCATTCTCTTTTCCCTCTCCAAGACTCCTCTCCTTCTCCTTTACTCGTGCCCTCCTCCTAACTCCTCCCTTCTCCATTACTCTGGCTCCCCCCTCCCCCTTTCCTCCTCCTTCCCCACTACTTTTTCCCTCCTTTTGGACCTTTCTCCCTCCTTTACTTTTTTCTCCTTCCCTAACGTCCTCTGCCTTCCCATTACTTTTTCCCTCCTCCTAGACCTGTCCTCTCCTTCTCCTACTCTTGCTCCCTCCAAACCCTTCACTTTGGACATGTGTGCTTCAGTTCCACTCAGAACTCCTATTGTAAAAAAGGAGGGGGGGACACGTAACTCACTCTCTTTCTGTACAAGGGGTTTTTATGTGTGCTCAAATACTATAATTTCCCTAAAATAAAGGGAGGGGTGAACACCACACTGCAACCCTTTTTTCCAATGGGCTTCTATGTTCCCCTGACCTTGAATTCCCATTGAAGTGAATGGAGAGTGAACCCCTCTGTTCATTCCAAAGATTTTATAGGCTTGACAAAACTCGAACTTCCTTAAAAATGATGGAAGGAAAACACACTTTCCCTCCTTTTTTTTTAATGGGGGTTCCATGTGTTGGGCTGACCCCCCTTTAAATAAACAAAGGTAACGTCATACTCACTCTTTTTTCTGTTCAAGTACCCCATTGGCTCGGCGAACCTTAACTCCTATTGAAATAAGGGAAGGGGGAACCATCCTGCACTTTCTGTTCTGTCTCCAGATTCCATTGTGCCCTGATCCCCCATAAATTTAATCAATAGTAAGCCTGCCAGCACCTCTTTCTTTTCTGGGGGGGGGGGGGCCAGTTCCACAACTGGGTACCCTATTAAAATAAATGGGGGGGGAATGCATTCCGCACTCTTTTCTGTTCATGGATTTCCATGTGTCCCGATCTCCTAACTCCTATTGAAATAATTGGAGAGGCGGATACATATGCGCTGCACTCTCTGTTCTGTTCTATGGGAGTTCCATGTGTGCTCAGCTACTCAATACTGACATTGAAATGAATAGAGAGGTGAATGAGCATGCGCTGCACTCTCTGTTCTGGTCTATGGGAGTTCCATGTGTGCTCAGCTACTCAATACTGACATTGAAATGAATTGAGAGGTGGATGCGCATGCACTGCACTCTCTGTTCTGTAGAAGTTCCACGTGTGTTCGGCTGAACTCAGTACTCCCACTGAAATGGGGAGGTGGAAGCACATGCGCTGCACTCTCTATTCTGTTCTTTAGAAGTTCCACGTGTGCTCAGCTGAACTCAGTACTCCCACTGGAATGAATGGAGAGTTCTGCGCATGCGCTGCGACCTTTCCATTCTATATAGAGAAGTTAGGGGAACCCTTTCTCAAGATAGCTACATGTCTCAGAGGTAGGACCTGTACCTACCAGACAGGTGTGGCATATCCTTTTCAAGGGATCACCCCTTAGGATTTAACTTGAGGACAGTAACATCCAATTCATTGCAAACACCATTCTACCCTATGACAGAGGAGCTTGATTTTCTGCATCTGTAGAGAAGGGAATAACTGAGTTGCAGGTCTTGGAAAAACAAATTTTTGGATCCAAATATCTAGGGATTTGCATAAATGTGACCCATGTGAAAATCTACAGGCATAGTGAAAATAGACGTAACCTTGTGATTTGCCTATATACGAGTGCATAGGGAAACCAATGAAGAATTAGCTGTTCTACCAGGTTTCATGCCCCAGGTCTACACCGTGCAGCCATGGTGTATAGCGTGGGCTTAAATATGATATACTGTGAGAAAAACCCATCTCAGATATTCTACAATAGAAATGGAAAGTCTGATACACAAGTGGCCCCGGGGTGCAAACCTGACATCAGAATCACCCAAATTAGTGCCCGCATTATACTCATTGTCAGGAACATGAGGCTATCAAAGACGTGTTGCTATTGCTAGTATCAATGACCGGTAATATGACCTTGCTCACGGGGTTGAGGGCTGACTGGTAACTTGTATTGATAAAAAGGGTAATTTTCTGCTTAAATTTCAATGTCCCTGGTAAAGGATCCACCAGCGAAGTTGTAGATGTAAGTAATACCCTGGTGTGAACAGAGGTAGCCTTGAACACACAGTTGAGTCAATTTTATATTCCAAGTAACAGCGACGCACCCACAGTGCTGGGGACCCAAAGGGCCCAACACACCATCCAGGGCCCCACAGTGCTGGGGGGCCCCTAGAGCCAACAACACCTTTTCAGGGGCCAAGCTGCGGGAGGCCATAGAGCCAACCCCCACACCAGGGCCCCCAAAAAGCGGGAGGGCATAGACCCAACACCCCATCCAGGGGCCCCACAGCTGCTGGAGGCCATAAGCCAACACCACCTCCGGGGGCCCCAAGCTGCTGGAGGACCATAGAGCCCAACACCACCATAGGGGCCCCACAGTTTCTGGGGGGCCATAGAGCCAACCCCACCCCAGGGGCCCCACAGTGCTGGGGGCCCATGACCCAACACCCCATCGGGGCCCCCAAAGCTGGGGGAGGGGCCATAGGCCAACACCACCCCGGGGGCCCAAGTTTGGGAGGAGCCATAGACCCAAAAACCCCCACACCCCAGGGGCCCCACAGCGGGGAGGGTCCATAGGGGAAAACACCACCTCCGGGGCCCACAGCTGCTGGGGGGGCCATAAGCCAACACCCCCATCCGGGGGGCCCCCAGCTGCTGGGGGCCATGAGCCACCACCAATTCGGGGGCCCCACAGTGGGGGGGGCCATAGAGCCAACACCACCCTTCCGGGGGCCCACAGGCTGGAGGGTCCATAGGCCAACCCACATCCAGGGGCCCACAGCTGCTGGAGGGAAATAACCCCAAACACCACCATCCGGGGCCCCCCCAGCTGTGGACCCATAGACCAACACCCCCATGGGGGGCCCCCAAGCTGCGGAAGGGTCCATAGAGCCAAACCACCATCGGGGCCCCCAAACTGTGGGGGTCCATAGACCCAAACCCCCCACCCGGGGGCCCAATTTGGAAAGGTCCATAGAGCCAAAACCACCATCCGGGGCCCCACAGCTTTGGAGGGCCATAGAGCCCCCCACACCCGGGGGCCCCACGTTTCTGGGGGTCCATAAGGCCAACACCACATCCAGGGGGCCCACAGTGCTGGAGGGCCCTAGACCCAAACCCCCTATCCAGGGGCCCCACACTCGGGAGGGTCCATAACCCAACCAACCCCAGGCCCCCAAGTGCTGAGGGCCTAGAGCCAACCCCCACCATGGGGGGGCCCCCAAACAGCTGTGGAGGGTCCATAACCCAAAACCCCTTCCGGGGCCCACCTTTTGGAGGGATAGAGCCAACCCATCCCCCGGGACCCCCACACTCGGGGAGGGTCCTAGACCCCAAACACCATCCGGGGGCCCCACATTTGGGGGTCCAAGAGCCCAAAACCCACCATCCGGGGCCCCCCAGTCTGGGGGTCCATAGACCCAACCCCCACCATCCAGGGCCCCCACAGCGTGGGGGCCATAAACCCAACCCCACCATCGGGGGCCCCAAGTGCGGGAGGTCCAAAGGGCAACACCACATCCAGGGGCCCCCAAAAGCTTGGAGGTTATAGAGCCAACCCCCACCACCCGGGCCCCCTGCCTGGGGGGTCCATAGGCCAAAACCCACACCCAGCCCCCCACAGCTGCTGGAGTCCTAGAGCAACACACACCCCGGGGCCCCACAGCTTGGAGGGTTCATAAAGCCAACCCACACCCGGGGGCCCCCCCACAGCTGCTGGAGGGTCCAAGACCCAACCCCCACCAAAGGGCCCCACGGGCCTGGGGGTTCCCATAAGCCAAACCCCCCCTCCGGGGCCCCATTTCTGGAGGGTCCATAGAGCCCCAACCCACACCAGGACCCCCCCACAGCGTGGAGGGTCCATGAGCCAACACACCCCCAGGGGCTCCACTCGCTGGAGGGTCCAAGAGCCAACCCCCACCGAGACTCCCACAGCTCGGAGGGTCCATAGAGCTAACACCCCCATCCAGGGGCCCCCAACAGTGCTGGAGGGTCCATAAAGCCAACCCACCATTCCAGGGGCCCCACAGCTGCTGGAGATCCATAGACCAACCCCACATCCAGGGGCCCCCACAGCTGCTGGAGGTTCATAGACCCAAACCACCACCCAGGGGTCCCAGCTGCTGGGGGGTCATAGACCCAAAACACCACCATCCACATCCCCCACAGTGCTGGGAGCCAAAAGGTAACATCACCACCAGGGGCCCCACAGCGTGGAGGGGTTCTAAGGCAACTCCACTATCCGGGGCCCCCACAGCTCTGGAGGGTCCATGAGCCAACACCACCTAAAGGGGGCCCCCACACTGGGAGGTTCCATAGAGCCAACACACCATCCAAGGGCCCCCAAGCGCTGGGGAGCCTAGAGTCAACACCCCATCGGGGCTTCCACAGCTCCCGGGGGGATCCAAGACCAACCCCAAACTGGGCTTCCACAGCTGCAGGGGTTTTCATGGGGCCAAAACAGGGTTATAGAGCCAACATCACCACCCTTGGGGGGGATGCTTTCCGGGTAAAAAGGGCCATTAAAAAAGAGGCATAAATAAGATGAGGGGAAAAATTCATGTGCAGTCAGTTCAAAAGTTGTTAAATCCACTGGGGGGCCCAAGAAAAAACTCCACGGTTGGCCCTAGAATAATTCCCCCGGGGGCCCCAAGAACCAACTCCACGGGTGGCCCAAGAATACCTCCATGGTGGCCCCCAAGAATCAACTCCACTGGGGGCTCCAAGAATCAACTCCACGGGTGGCCCCAAGAATAACCCCCAACTGGTGGACCCCAAGAATCAATCATGGGGGGGCCCCCAAAAATCAACCCACTGGTGGGCCCAAGAATCACTCCACTGGGGCCAAAAAAATCACCCACTGGTGGCCCCCAAAATCACTCCTGGGGGGCCCAAGAATAAAACCATGGGGCCCCAAGAAAAAACTCCACTGTGGCCCAAAAGAATCAACTCCACTGGGGGGCCCAAAATCCATCCACTGGTGGGCCCCAAAAATCCCCCACGGTGGCCCCAAAGAATCACCCCAATGGGGGGCCCCAAAATCAACCCCCACTGGGG
>JAODAL010058751.1:0-21906 GCA_025379985.1 Phyllomedusa bahiana | reverse complement strand
CTTTTAATTCTTTTTTTGGGGGTTTTTCAAATACCCCTCAATAGTGCAGGGAAACTTTTTTTCGTCTTTTTGAAAGGAGTTTTTACGCCGTAATATTTGCGAAATACCCCCTTTTGGTGATGAGAGGCGTTATTTTACATTGGAATTCAATGCAAATCTAATTGTTCATTATTTGAAACGTATTTTTGGGACTTTAATTTGCGGACGTAAATACGTCCGAAATAAGCCGTGTGAACATAGCCTTAATGTGCAACACCGTGTGCCCAAGAAAGTGCTAAACCAATACATGGTGTAAAGTTGGACAGAAATCACTAAACATGCAACAGTTATCATATATTGATAATTCCGCTGCATTTTTAGTCTGTCTAGTCTGTTTACACTGGCTAAATATTAGTATCAATATATTTGCCCTAATGTGTTTTTCTTTTTTGGGGATTCTTTGATGTTTATTTGTGGGTTTTTTGGGTCTGTGGATTGTTGCAAAGTGCAATGTGCTTAAGGAACATTTTTTCTGCCATTGTTCTGTAGGTGTCTGTACAGGGCTTGAAAACCTTAAAAGCAAAAACAAATTTAAAACTTATGGCATATTCTACAAGGACAAAAAATGTATGTGAAAAAGGCTGGAAACACACATGCAGTTTTTGATAAGCTTTTTAAACCAAAGCTGGGAAGAACAAGTATAATTCATTCCTTTAGATTTCTGATTCCGTTTGAATCTATTCCTGGTTTTCCCTTAACAACTGCTTTAAAATATATGTATGAATGCAGCCTAAGGCCTCTTTCACTAGCACCTTCTTATCAGAGATTTTTTCCCTTAAAAAAACCATGCTTTGCAAGCATTTTTAATGCATTTTAAAAAAAAATTCTTACACAATGTACATTTTTTTCTAAACTTGTTTAAGTGCTATGCAGAATCCTATTGGAAAATTGGCAACAAATGCCATATCTAAACCATGCTGCCTTTTGAACAAAAATTGCCATGGACTCAAAATCAACAAAAAAGCTATTAAAACATCACAAAAAACATTGGGTCTAGGTCTAAGACTTTCTTTGTTGCCAATAGCAACCAATCTGAGCTCCTCTTTCATTTTTCCAAAGCACTATATGAAATGAAAGCAGAGCTCTGAATGGTTGCTATGGGCAACAAGGAAAGTCTTAGACCTTGTCCCCCTTTAAATTGATTTAACGAGAAATGCCATAAAAACTTAACAAAATATATGGTGAAGTAAAAAAAATGTTTGTGTAATTGTTCTGGTTTTGCATACAGGGTTTTTTTTTTCAAACACCAGGGGCCTTATGCATGAAAACCGTATAGCAGTAAGCCTGTCTATGTTGCCCATAACAACCAATCAGAGCTCAGCTTTCATTTCATATAGAGCTCTGGAAAAATAAAAGCTGAGGTTTGATTGGTTGCTATGGGCAACAAAGACAGTTTTAGGGTATGTTCCCACGGCTGTTTTTGACACTGTTTTCGAAGCGGTTTTCGGAGCGTTTTTGCTCATAAAACAGCACCCAAAATCTCGTCCAAAACCTCGCCCAAAACCTGGTCCAAAACGCGCCAAAAAAAGAGTGTAAAACTTCTTCTGCAGAAGCGTGCTTCAGGCGAGGTTTTGATGCCGTTTTGGGAGGGGAAATACTTCGAAAACAGCGTCACAGTCAGCCGTGTGAACATACCCTGTAGTTAGACAGTTTTCATACATATGGCTCTAGATTTTTAACTACATAATTTTTGTGGCCAGATATTACTTGTTAAAGTTTGTAGTCAAATATAAAATGCAATACATACAATGGGCCAGATGTATTAAAATTGTCCAAGACTAGACAGTTGTAAATTTCATTAGGCTAGTATATCATTCTTCAGTATGTATGAAAGTGTCTCACGCCACTTTATAAATGTGTCATGTTGTAAGACAAACTGCCATGCACCAAAAAAGTGTCCTAAGACAACTTTTATCTTAGACTCCCCACTTTGACAATGGCATGAATAATTACACAAGATCTCAGACACTTTTCGGCATCAGAGCTACATAAATGTGTTGTATCATACAAATTGGCATAGACATGTCCCCTGAAAAGTGGAGCAGACAAAAGTGTCGGTTTTGTCAGACAGACTCATTCTTTTAGATGTAGGAAGGATGCCACACACCGTCTAGTAGTTTTGTTTGAAAATACTGGGATCCTTTTGGTAGGGTAACCAACCCTTTACGTTAAATCAGCAGAAGAAATACCTCTGCACTCCTCAGGTTTAGGGAGACATGTATGATCGGGTTTCTCACCCTTTTCTGGCATAAAATGCGCCTAAGTGAGCCGGCTATGATGTCTAATGCGCCTAATGAATGTGTTAGGCACATTGTTCAGAAGACTCGATACTTTCTAATGCGTCTAACATGAAGGGGTGTTCTGGAGGCGTCGCACCACACTTGTAATATTAGACACATATATGAAAGTGGTTCAGCAAAACTCGGCGCATTATTGCTCGAACAGGCAAGCCTGAGGAGTCGAAGTGGAGCTAGATTTGCTGTTAGGGAAAAAAAATGTCCCTTATTTCTCAACACACCAGTACAATAATAAAAAATAATTTATGATAATTATCAAACTATATAAAATTAAATAATTTCAATGTAATAAAATTTTTTACTAATGCGCCTAAGTTCCGTAATGCACCTAATACATAGGCAAAGCGCATCGAACTTTAGACTGCATTTATAATCGCACAAAAACCACTTTCATACATTCAGGCGCATTTTACACTGAAAACGAGACAATTCACTTCGAAGCACCTTCCTTCATACATGTCTCCCTTAGTGTTCACACCTCCAGCTCCACTATACCTCACACCAGACTAGATTGACGAAGGCCAAAATTTTTCAAAAGTCTGGATTGCTCATACTGTATTGATGCCTACTACTATATTGGAGATATACCACAATGTTTTTCTAAATAAATGTAATCCTTTTTCACTAAACCTGAGGAGTGCTGAGGTATTTTTTCTGCAGACTCGTTATTTTAGGTGGAAATCTTTTAAACGTATATTGGACATGGCCTACAACATTATTTTTGCCGTACAACATGCCAGATAACTGGCGCAGCACATTTCATACATCTGCCCCATGGTTTTGGTTTCTTGCATTTTTTTTCCGTCCCTTTCTTTCCTCCATTTTTTAAGCAGCAATATTTTTGACTTGTAAAAAAACCACCCTAAATTCCACCTGCTTTAGAACAAGTTTTCTTTGTTTGGCATATTCTTATTTGGACAATTTTTAGCATGCTTTTTATTTTGGTATTTTTAAAATCCTACAGAGAAGTCTACAGGAATCATTTTGGAAACAAATCCCAAATATAATAACCAGGCTCCTATCATGCTAACATTGGGCATTGTGGGAAAGAAAAAAACAGGGAAAAAAGCCAAAATAAAAACAGTTTTCTCCCTTAGAAAACACTGGGGGGCGACATGTATTTAATTGTTACCGACACGCCAGTTTGAAGCACATTAAATGAGTGTAGAATTTTCCCGAATGTATGAACATGTTGTATGTGAGTTCATAAATCTGGCATGTGGTATGCCTTGCATAGCGTAACATACACTCACCGGCCACTTTATTAGGTACACTTGTCCAACTGCTCGTTAACACTTAATTTCTAATCAGCCAATCACATGGCGGCAACTCAGTCCCATTTAGGCATGTAGACATGGTCAAAACCCAAACTCCTGCAGTTTCAAACCCAGCATCAGTATGGGGAAAAAAAGGTGATTTGAGTGCCTTTGAACGTGGCATGGTTGTTGGTGCCAGAAGGGTGGTCTGAGTATTTCAGAAATGCTGATCTCCTGGGATTTTTACGCACAACCATCTCTAGGGTTTACAGAGAATGGTCGAAAAAAGAAAAAACATCCAGTGAGCGGGGAGTCCTGTGGGCGAAATGCCTTGTTGTTTCCAGAGGTCAAAGGAGAATGGGCAGACTGGTTCGAGCTGATAGAAAGGCAACAGTTTTACTCAAATAAACCACCCGTTTACAACCAAGGTAGGCAGAAGGCATTTCTGAATGCACAGTACGGCGAACCCTTTTAGGCAGATGGGCTACAAACAGCAGAAGACCACACCGGGTGCCACTCCTTTCAGCAAGAACAGGAAAAAATGAGGCTCCAATTTGCCCAAGCTCATCGAAATTGGACAAATAGAAGATTGGAAAAACGTTGCCTGGTCTGATGAGTCTCGATTTCTGCTGCGACATTCGGATGGTAGGGTCAGAATTTGGCGTCAACAAAATGAAAGGGATGGATCAATCCTGCCTTGTATCAATGGTTCAGGCTGGTGGTGGTGGTGTCATGTGTGGGGGGTATTTTCCTTTGGGACTCTTTGGGCCCCTTTGGTACCAATTAAGCATCGTTGCAACACCTTGTGGAATTTTATTTCCACGAAAAATTTAGGCAGTTCTGAAGGCAAAAGGGGGTCCACCCCTTACTAGCATGGTTTTACCTAAAAAGTGGCCGGGTGAGTGTAGTATAAAGTTTGGCGATTTGCTAGCACATCTTTGGCGCACTCCATGTCATGCTTGGTGCAGACTGCGCCAAGTTTTGGTGTACGACTATTCATACATTTATAGAACTGGGCTACAACAGTTTTTTGACGCAAATAATGCAAAAAAAATGGCGCCGCCTCCAGGGGCGTCGCTAAGCAGTTTTATTCGGGGCTCGTGCCCCGAATAAAATGCCTGCAGACCCAAAAGTTTTGTCCACTACCACCCTCGCTCTGCACAGTAGCGCACGCCGCATTTTTGTTCACGTAGATGGGCGCCGGCACTATTTCCAGTGCTACAACTTGCTCCGTTTGCCCCCGCCAAAACCCCCTTAGTTGCTGTGGGGGCAGGGGGGGTGAGCGGCGCGTTCAGCCTCTAAAGCCCGGGGGACCGGCGTCGGCACTGCATGCTCCTCCTCCTCTAGCAAGGAGTCCCGGGGGGCCCCGCGTAAAAAAATTTGTAAGCAGCCGCGGCAAAAAATAGGTATTTATAGTTAAGCTGGGCCCCTGGGCAGGCTGGGCTCAGACGGGGAATACATTAATGACATGTTGATTGTCGCTTGACCTATGCCTGCCTTATATACTTGGGGACCATCCCACCTATATACTTTGGGCCCCTTGCCTGCTCTTATAGGGGGGGGGGACCATGCTGCCCTATATACTGTGGGGCCCTATGCCTCCCTATATACTGTGGGGCTAAGCCGCCCATAATGAGGGGACCAATGCCTGCTCTCTATACGGGGGGGCCCTATGCCTGCTCTATATACTGAGGGGACCCTTGCCGTTTATATACTGAGGGACCTATGCCGCCTATATACTGGGGGAAACTATCCCTCTATATACGGGGGGAACTATACCTGCCTTTTTAAGGGGGACCTTGCCTCCCCTTATACTGGGGGGACCTATCTTGCCTATAACTGTGGGGCCTACCCTCCCTATATACTGTTGGGCCCCTATGCCTGCCTAATACTTGGGGGGACTTATGCCTCCTATTTTCTGTGGGGACCAATGCCTCCCTATGTACTGGGGGAAAAATGCTGCCTATATTTGGGGGGACCATCCGCCTATGACTGGGGGAACTTGCCTGCCTATATACGTGGGGACCTAGCTCCCATGTACGGGGGGAACTATGCCTGCCTATTTCTGGGGGGACCTATCCTCCCTTTAAATACTGTGGTGCCCTTGCCTCCCTTTAATACTGTGGGGCCCTATGCCCTGCCATATAGTGGTGACCTATCCCTCCCTATATTGGGGGGCCCTATGCCGCCATATACCGTGGGGCCCTTGCCTGCCTAAAAACTGGGGGAAACTATGCCTGCCTAATACTGGGGGGACCATGTGCCTTAAATCTTTTGGGACCTTGCCTCCCTTTTCTGGGGGACCTAGCCCCCTATATACTGTGGTGACCTATGCCTGCCCTATATACTGTGGTGACCTATGCCTGCCTTATATACTGTGGTGACCTATGCCTGCCTTATATACTGTGGGAACTTATGCCTCCCCCAAATTACTGTGGGCCCTATGCCTCCTTATAAAACTGGGGGGCCCTATGCTGCCATGTACTGTGGTGACTTCCCCAATTACTTGGAGGGGCCTATATCCCTACCAACTATGGGCCTTAACTTATCCACTATGGGGTAATACAAACTACCACTGGGAGCCCTATTTTCACCAGCCTACTGGGGGGCATTATATAATACTTTTAAATTTTGGGGCCTATATAATTACCACTACCTAGTGAAGGACTATTTACCTTCCCAGCTATTTAAAGGCTTAATACCTATCTGTCTTGGGGACCTATTTATATACCACTTATGGGGGGCTGGCCTATAACTACCCGTCTACTTTTAGGTGACCCACATAGACCTACATCCATATGTTGTCCTTACCTATGGGGGCCACATAGGAATATGGGTGACTCTCATCCCTCCAGCAGGCCCCCGGCTTTTCTATCTAGGAAAGCCGGTTTTCTGTGGAGGGTGGGGCATAACCAGATTTCCCATATAGGCCCCCATTAGGTAGGTTTTTATAAACCCCTTTCCCCCCCAGGGAGGTATAAGGTGCTGGAAAGTGAGGGTTCTAAAATGTTTGGTGGTAAATTCGCAAGAAATGTGGTGGCCCGGGGAAATCTCAGGTTTTAAAGGAAAGAAAAAAGGAAAGAAAACAACTCTCATCAGAGGAAACGTCTCCTGTGAGTCACTTTATGTAACTGCACTTGATCTTTTATGCTGCGAGCCTAATACAACTAGCATTACCATCCTGGGCACTCTATGGTGGTGAAAGTTGAGAGCGCCTGTTTAGAACTTTTGTCCTGTGGTGGTCACATTCATCTGGGGTCTGCGATTTTTTAGTCCTTGAGTATAATATTATGGATCTTAGTATTGTAGGATTTTTTTTTAGTAACAAACATATGTATGGAATTTTGCTCCATGTATAGGGTGATATTTGGTACCTGTTAAATGTTATTTTGGGGTATTCGTGTCATAGAGGGGAGGTTTTAAAAAAATAAATTTTTCAGCCTGTTTCTATTCTACACTGCCTGCGAGGTGATGGAGGGGATCTATGTGGACTATGTGGAAAAAAATCTAACAAAAATACACATTTTTTTAAAAAAAAACATCATGCCCAGTTCCGATGTGGTGCAAAAAATGCCCTGTGAACCCCGTCTAGAGAAAAACATAAAACGAGGGCCGGGCCCCGGATCTTTTAGGACCTACAACGCCCTGGCCCCCCTGTTTTACATGTCCGCCATATGTATGAAACGCACCATATAGAGTCATATAGGGTGACATGTATGAATTACAGTTCTAAATAACTTTCGAGCCTGTGTAGAATGCACCAGTATGTATGAACCTGTCCTACTGCGGTTCATACTTTTGTAGATCGCAGGAAAATCCTGGTGTGAAGCCTATCTGTGCCACATAGTAAGTGCAATGGTTGGTGCACAAAAAAGACTCCACTGAATTCCTGACAGCTAGGGACATGCTTACTGGTGTTAATGAACAAACTATATGAAATAGAATAATATAAAATTAAAATTATATACGGTAATATAAAATTAATGTCTAATTAAATAATTTAAAATTATTAACAGTTTTAAATGATATAAAATTAATATACAATTATATATTATAAAATGAATAATAATTTAAATATAAAATTAGAGAAGCAATACAGCATCTGCTATAAATCCCATTATAATAGTATTATCAGTGATTACGAACATATCACAGCAGGCTAGAAATAAAAGAGAAGACATTAGAATAGCATGTCATTTAATAGAAACTATGGTAGTGATCTTGCTTGGTGCACCACAGGTCCCAGCAAGACCTGTGGTGTGTCGGCTATTGCCGTATGTAGAATAAAGGCTGAGAGCAGCAAAATTTAATTTCCACACTGATCACCATCTAATAAAAATTGTTTCATTTAATGTAGTAAAAAGAAAAAGAAAACAAATCAGAACAAAATTTTATTATTAACATAATTAATTTCTCATTAGAAAATCATCCCAATGAATTGCACTAGTCTCTATAAAGAATAGAAGTAACAGTTAGAATACAAATGTTACAGTTCTTGAGTATGATTGACAGTAATAGCTACTTATCTATTGTCACATTCTAATCACAAATTGAGACTGAAACAGGGAGAGCATTGTGATGTAGAAAGAGAAACATTTAACTGTTTGATTGACGTTCATGAAGTTCTGTTCTTCTCTATAGAGATTAAAGCAGTTCATTGATTTGCTTTTCTTATTTAAAATTTATTATGTTAATAATAACATTTTGTTCAAATTTATATATTTTTCTTATTTAATAATTAAAATCTTACCAAATACTTTTTTTGGTACTTTTTTTTGTTGTTAATTAGTTTCATCAAAATGTGGTCGTGTGTCGCTTATTCTATATAGGCAATAAAAGGCACCCCAAGGCCCCTCGCCAAGCAGATCACTACTTTAGTTTTATTCATTGAATGTGTTCTAAACCTTTTATTTTTTTTAGCCTGTTGTGATGTGTTTATAATCACTGAAAATACTTCGATAACTCCATAAATACCTGACTAAGAACGGGATTTATGGTATTGGTTTAATTAGGGTATATAATTTAATATTAATTTTAGATTGTACTATTTTTAAATAAATTTTATAGGAGATAATTTTATATTTGTTGGTTATTATATCATTTAAAATTAATTGTATATTATAAAATGTATTATTAATTTTACATTATATTATTTTTATATTTATTTTTATATCGTTTGATAATTATCATAAATTACTTTTTTATTTTGTAAAAAAACTGTACATGGCCGAAAAAAATGATAATCTCCCGAAGTTGGCCCATCTGTATTTTTAAAAAGAACAATAAATATGGGGGTAATGAAAAAAAAATTAATTCAATTAAATTATTTTTTTTCTTTTATTTTCGTTGACCTTTCTATTGATCCTTTGGGTAACGAAAACAAAGAAATTAAAAAAGAATTTATTGAATTTTTTTTTTTTGTTACCCCCATATTATTGTTCTTGTATTTACAGTCGCACAACTTCGGGTAATTTTCATTTGATTTGGGGGTGTAAGTTTTTTTTTACGTTTTAAATTTGAAAACCCATAAAAGCGGGGCTTGCTCCCCATTGGTCCAAAAAAACGCGCCTCTTTAAATTAGCCAATAAAAAACAGAGTCGCTCTGCATTTTTTTTCCCCATAGAATCTATGAGAAGGTAGCTAAGTCGCTGTTTTGGGAAGCAGGACGAGCCCCCCCTTTCCCAACCAATCCAGTACAGAATTTTTTTCCCCCAGAAGTAATAAAATTTTAGGGCGCCCCTTTATGCGCCCCTTTTTCTCCCTTCAAAAATAGACGACTACTATGTTGGTGGATTATATTGCCGCTGGGGTCAACCAATCAGCTCTTTTTGCCTTTTTTACTGTTTTTGAACTGTCCCCCCTTTCATTTTGATTGGGCCTATTCTCCATAGGTTTTAATGGTTCACTGGGCGCTCCCTTTTGATTGGGTTTTCCCACCCAATGGAAAAGCTTTTAAAAAAATTTGAATTTGGTTTTTTTCCCCGGCAATTTCCCCTATCCCAATTTGATATGGCCGTTCTAGATTTTTTGAAAGTGATTTTATTTATGTATTTTTTATTAGGTTTCAGCTCTTTTTCAGAGAATGTTTTACACCTAATAAAGGCGATTTTTTTGATTCATACTCCTCACGGGCACCTTTAATGCTTTCTCGCAGTTTTCCAGCCTGTCTCGAATCGGAATACATGTGAGGCGCAGTCCCTTCTGCGCCTAAGTCCCGCACTGCGCCCCACACACTGGTGAGGCGCGGTGAACTTTTCCCCGCATGTATGAGCGCACTTCCTCGGACTGCGAATATTAGGCGCAGCCCCGCACTGCGCCCCACACACTGGCAAGGCGCGGCGGACTTTACACGGCATGTATGATCGCACTATGTCAGGCGGCGAATCTTAGGTGCAGCCCCGCACTGCGCCCAAGTCCCCGCACTGCACCCCACACACTGGCGAGGCACGGCGGACTTTACATGATATGTATGAGCGCGCCCCAGCGCCGACATAAATCAGGCACAAATTTTGCCGGAAAACTGGCGAAAAAGTGCGCCCCGACGTGGCGAGCTTCATACATGTCGCCCAATGTGTCTTTTGTATAGAGAATCCACTGGTTCTAATGTAATTATTTGAATAAACACTTCCGACTCTCCCTGTCACTGCATCTCTGCTCAGATCCCCTTCCTTCCCCCCCCCCCTCCGTGACTCAGCAGTGTTGTGTTTATCTTTTCTCCTGAGCAGATAACAGGTAAGGAACTCACTTCTTGGCAAAACCCCTTTAAAGCTCTGTCTCTATGCACATGTAAGTTTATCAATGGTTCTGTAATTTGATTAACAAAGAAATATATATATAATCATTTCTAATCTGCAATTACTGAACAGAAGATATAGAACTGGTAATAGACTATGTCTTAATGTCTCCACAAAGTTCATTGGGTAAGGCAGAGCTGTCATTATGTCTGCAATTTCACTATTCTAGATGCTTCTTATGCTTCATGCTCTGATTCTCGCACATAATGAGCACAACCGCTACTTTATTATAAGTGACCCAATCTACAGTTTAACAAGTTCATCATGAAGTAAATACTGTCATGTCTTTCACATTTCTGCTGAAATATCTAATTACCTTGCTGACATTCTTTACCAGTAGAGAAGCGATATTAACTGGCACTGCTATTCGGTTTTACACTTCCAGAAATATATCCATTGTAAAATACCTGATTCACTTTGCGCCCAACAGCTGTACTCCTAGCACTGTTTCCCAGCCACAGCCTGGAACCTAACAATGTGAGAGGCTTCAACAGCTGCAACGTCTCAGAAAAAAATACTAGCATGGAAAGCTTTTCACCAAGTTCCAGCATAGGAAGGAAGTGAAATTGTTTCTCTTTTCCTCTTTTTACTTGGCAGCTGCCTCAAGAACTATATTACCCGTCTGCTTTGTCATATTCACACTGCTGAATAAAAAGCAGGAGACAAGCCCTAACACTTGTTTAGCCAAAACACCAAGCTAAATACACTACTAATAACAACTCCTGGCTTCTCTCTAAAAACATCTGTTGTAGTTTAGAAATAATAAAGTTTTCGTCATCTGTAATGTAGTAAAATCAATCAACACAGTATACCACTGAAGCTAGAATCCCATACACTTATGTATGTACTTAAAATGTATTCAAGCCTTCAACAGACAAGTCTATAGAAGATAAGTGATAGAATTGTTCATTTTAATGACTCAAGCTATTTTATTTTTACTTTCAACAATATTCCTGGTTAGCTGCAATATTGGAGGCACATAAAATCTTCCTGTATTGGTTAAATATTTACTTTCAAGTGTTAAAAGAAGGTAGAACAGAAGTACCAATAAATGTGTAATGACGCTGGTTGACATGGATGGCAAACTGAACTTAGAACAGAATGAAACTGCCAACCAGCAGTCACATGAAAGTAATAAACGCCCTTCACCCAACATTTTTTTCTTTTTAATACACACGTGGTATATTACTTGCCATTCAATAACAGACAGCAAGACGGATGATGAAAAAGGACATGAATGAATATGGACAGGGCCGCCATACAGGGGGTACAACCGATACTCCCGTATGGGGCCCGGTGGAATAAGGGGGCCCGCGGCAAGCGGGCCCCCTTATTCCTCACGGCAGAGCGGGGCCCGGGGGGCGCGGCCTGCCGAAAACGGGCTCCGCCTGCCCCACAGTGTGGGCCCCGAGTTGCGGGGGGCCCCGGAGGCAGTGCCGCCTCCCCGGGGCCCGGCCGCGCACCCGGTCTCTGCACGCCCGGGCCCTGCGTCCACGAGCGCCCAGAGCCCGGCCCGGGAGCTGGGGACTAATGCCCCCGGGACTCCGGTGCTGGCGCGTGTCAGCGGAGCACAGTGCCACTAGCGCTGCGTCCGCTGATCTGCTGGCAGGCTGAATGCATTGGCCTTCAGCCTGCCAGGCGCCGACCCCTACTGCTGACGTAGGCGGCGTGGTGTCATCACTTCCCCCGCGCGCCTATGCAGGGCGGCAGGAGCCGGCGGCGCTCAGAGCGGCAGGACCCGAGGCTCAGGTAAGGATTGATTTGTTTTTTTTAATATACTAGCGGGCACTGCTGCATTCACTAAGGGGGGTCCCTGACTGCCTATCTCTAAGGGGGGTCCCTGGCGCTGCCTATCACTCAAGGGGGTCCCTGGCGCTGCCTATCTCTAAGGGGGGTCCCTGGCGCAGCCTATCTCTAAAGGGGGTCCCTGGGGCTGCCTATCACTAAAGGGGGTCCCTGGCGCTGCTATCCCTAAAGGGGGTCACTGGCGCTGCCTATCACTAAAGGGGGTTCCCTGGCGCTGCCTATCACTAAAGGGGGGGTCCCTGGCGCTGCCTAACACTAAAGGGGGTCCCTGGCGCTGCCTATCTCTAAAGGGGGTCCCTGGCGCTGCCTATCACAAAAGGGGGGTCCCTGGCGCTGCCTATCACTAAAGGGGGTCCCTGGCGCTGCCTATCACTAAAGGGGGTCCCTGGCGCTGCCTATCACTAAAGGGGGTCCCTGGCGCTGCCTATCACTAAAGGGGGCCCTGACTGCCTATCTCTAAAGGGGGTCCCTGGTGCTGCCTATCTCTAAAGGGGGTCCCTGGCGCTGCCTATCACTAAGGGGGGTCCCTGGCGCTGCCTATCACTAAAGGGGGCCCTGACTGCCTATCACTAAAGGGGGTCCCTGGCGCTGCCTATCACTAAAGGGGTCCCTGGCGCTGCCTATCCCTAATGGGGTCCCTGTCTGCCTATCACTAAAGGGGTCCCTGACTGCCTATCACTAAAGGGGGCCCTGACTGCCTATCACTAAAGGGGTCCCTGACTTCCTATCACTAAAGGGGGTCCCTGGCGCTGCCTATCACTAAAGGGGATCCCTGGCGCTGCCTATCACTAAAGGGGGCCCGGACTGCCTATCACTAAAGGGGGTCCCTCGCGCTCCCTATCTCTAAAGGGGGTCCCTGGAGCTGCCTTTCACTAATGGGGGTCCTGACTGCCTATCACAAAAAGGGGGTCCCTGGCGCTGCCTATCACTAAAGGGGGTCCTGGTGCTGCCTATCAAAAAGGGGGGCCCCTGACTGCCTATCTCTAAAGGGGATCCCTGGCGCTGCCTATCACTAAAGGGGGTCCCGGGGTGCGCAGCCTATCACTAAAGGGGCCCCTGGCGCTGCCTATCACTAAAGGGGGCCTGACTGCCTATCACTAAAGGGGGCCCTAACTGCCTATCACTAAAGGGGGCCCCTGGCGCTGCCTATCACTAAAGGGGGTCCTGACTCCCTATCCACTAAAGGGGGGCCCTGACTGCCTATCTCTAAAGGGGTCCCTGGAACTGCCTATTTTTAAAATGGGGGTCCCTGGCATACTTATCACAAAAGGGGGTCCTGACTGCCTATCACTAAAGGGGGGTCCCTGGCGCGGGCATTCACTAAAGGGGGTCCCTGGCACTAATTATCACAAAAGGGGGTCCCTGGTTCTACTTATCACTAAAGGGGGTCCCTGGTGCTGCCTATCACAAAGGGGGTCCGGGTTTGCTGCCTATCACTAAATGGGGCCCTGCCGCTTCTTAACACTAAAGGGGGCCCTGACGCTGCCTATCACTAAAGGGGGCCCTGACGCTGCCTATCTCTAAAGGGGGCCCTGGCGCTGCCTAACATCTAAAGGGGGCCCTGGCTGCCTAACATCTAAAGGGGGCCCTGGCTGCCTAACATCTAAAGGGGGCCCTGACTCTTCCCAACCTCTAAAGGAGGGCCCTGACTCTACGAAACCCTCTAAAGGAGGGGCCTGACTCTAGAAAACCTCTAAAGGAGGGCCCTGACTTACCTAACCTCTAAAGGAGGGCCCTGCTTCACCTAACCTCTAAAGGAGGGCCCTGACTTCACCTACCTCAAAAGGGGGGGCCCAAAACCCCCTACAAACTAAAGGGGACTCATGGCTAGGTACCCACCAACCTACCTGGGGCTGGTCCTCCCAACTTATCGGCGGGGGTCTACCTCCCTAAATGGGCCTATCTAATTACCGGGGCCTTTCCCATTTGCCTACCTACCCGGTAATATAATTGTTAGGGGAGCAGCCCATAGCTGTAGCATTATTCCCGGGGGGGGTTTGTCCCCTTCCCACCCCCCAACCCCTAAGGATACTAGGCCTCTAAGTTATGGCTTGTACCCGCTCTCCACCCATGGGTAGTTTTTACAGAGGTGGGAATAGGTTAAAGAAATGCTGGAAAATTGAGGATTTTAAGATTTTTTGTGTTTTAATTTCTGCAGGGATGAGCTGTGGGCCGGGCAAGTCCTCATGGCGGTGTGGAACGAAAGCAGAAGGGAAAAAGGGAATAAGAAAAGACTCATGAGAGAAGGAAACGACTCCTCAGATAGGGACGTCTCCGGTGTGATTTCCTGATTTCAGGGGTTATTTTGCTTCTAAATTGGATCAGTGCTGTATTCCACTGTAATGTGATGTGACCTGAGCTGGTGTCTGACCTCTATGTTGGTCTCTATATGGCGGTGTTGTAGGTTTTTTTCCTGGTGGTGTTAGGAGGTTACACTTACTTTCTTGCTGGTTTTTTATTTTAGAAGGTGGCGGAGGTGCGTGACCAGGGAAATTTGGGGGGGATATTGTATGTGGGTGGGAGGGGGTATTGTATGTGGGTGGAGGCGGATATTTTATGTGGGTGGGGGGGGAATTTGGTGTGGGTGGGGGGGAATTGTATGTGGGTGGGGGGGATTTGTATGTGGGTGGAGGGGGGGTATTGTTTGTGGTGTGGAGGGGGATAGTGTTTGTGGGGTGGAGGGGAAATTGTAAGTGGGGGGTGGGGGGATAGTGTATTGGGGTGGAGGGGGATGTGTTATGTGGGGTGGAGGGGGTTATGTGTTGTGGGTGGAGGGGGATAGGTTATGTGGTGGAGGGGGTTTTGTGTAGGGGGGTGGAGGCGGATATTGTATGTGGGTGGAGGCGGATATTGTATGTGGGTGGTGGAGGGGATATTGTATGTGGGTGGAGGGGGATATTGTATGTGGGTGGAAGGGGGATATTGTATGTGGGTGGAGGGGGATATTGTATGTGGGTGGAGGGGGATATTGTATGTGGGTGGAGGGGGATATTGTATGTGGGTGGAGGGGGAAGTGTATGTGGGTGGAGGGGGATATTGTATGTGGGTGGAGGGGGATATTGTATGTGGGTGGAGGGGGTATTGTATGTGGGTGGAGGGGGATATTGTATGTGGGTGGGGGGGGGATAGTGTTTGTGGGTGGGGGGGGTATTGTATGTGGGTGGGGGGGGATCTGGTATGTGGGTGGTGGGGGTTTGTGTTTGTGGGTGGAGGGGTTATTGTATGTGGGTGGAGGGGGATAGTGTATGTGGGTGGAGGGGGGTATTGTATGTGGGTGGAGGGGGATATTGTATGTGGGTGGAGGGGGTATTGTTGTGGGTGGAGAGGGATAGTGTATGTGGGTGGAGGGGGATATGGATGGGCTATTTTACCCTGTGTCTATGATGTGTGAGACAGCAGATGTGTGACTCACTTGCTATTGTACTACACAATACAGTTCTTTTTTGCACACTGTATTATGTGGTAAAAAGGGCCCCATTTATGGGCCTAGAGGCCGTTTTTTTTGTGGGGGCGGGGGCGATCGGGTTTCTGGGGGCGGGGTTTACAAGGGGGGGGGGGCGGTGCTTCGCTGTATGGGGCCCTGAATTTTCTGTTGGCGGCCCTGAATATGGAGCAGTAAATGACTTAGTAGCAGCAAACAAATAATCCAGCAGCCACTTCAATATGAAGATTAAAAAAGTAAGCTCGCTTGTAGCTTTATGGATAAAATAAAGTTACAAGCAAGTTTACTTTTTTTTAATCTTCATACTGAATTGTCTGCTAGATTATTTGATTGCTGCTACAATTGGAGTCTGTTCTTCGGGACTTTACCGTGCAGCCGAGTTGGACACAAATAAGAAGTGTGAGCTAAAATATTGTGGCAATCTTTTATAACTAGTAAATTATTTTAATCCAGACACCAAGCAATCCCTGATCATAACAATTAACTTTTCCTAAACCAGTCCCTATCACTGACCCTAACACATGACCCCTCTGGCCTTATCCCAACCCTCAAGATATACAGAACAATGTCCTTCAGCTATGCTGACCCTTACCAAACAGCACAGAACCACCAAGGAGAACTCAGAAATAGAACACACTGAAAACCTGACACGGGTCGTAACTAAATCAACCAAAGAAATAAGGACTAACAGGACTCTAGTTAACTGAAGACAGAGAACTAGACCAAAACAGGACACCGCAAGTCTAAATACCTAAGATACTAGAAACAGAAAGCAAGCAGATCACAAGGCTCAAGCTTTTAGCTGAATACTCTACCAGCCGTCAATTGAAACACAGCTTTATAGTAGGCAAGCAACCAACCATTCCCATTAATCGGGCTCACATGGTCAGTTGATCAGTCCTGCATAGCAACTGTCTTATCTGATCTAGTAAGCAGGACAATGCAATTTGGCAGAAGGATTCCTGCCATTTGTAATAAAATATGTATTTTTAAGTGGGAATAAACGGATGGAGGAAATTGATTTAAAAATGACTTTATTTTCGTAGGATAGAAGATACCAGTTTACAATATCCAGTTTACAGTGATTTCTTTGTGAAGGTCGAGGCAAATGTCGCCATTATAGATAAATCCTAGAAATTTTCGACATTGTGGGCAATTTCAAAAATTCCTAAAGTCAACCCAAATGGATTCTGTTTTACCAACGGCACTATCTTCCTTTCTATAAATTTGTTGACATTTATTCCATTTGTTTGAGTAAATTTGATGGGCAGTTGATTTCACACAAACACATGTGGGACTTTTGTCTGCTGATATAAAACTTCTCAAAACATTTTCCCTTTTCCTTTGGCAGTAAAAGGTCTAAAAGGCCAATTATTGGCACATATGATAGTGTGCGCTTTAATCTAAAAAACACGTGTCCAAAACACCTATAGGTCCAAATTTACTGCAGCTATCTAAAGTTGGGGTAAACTAGAGACAGGCAGTCTATCATAATGGCTCATACAGTTTGATAATTTTGGCATATCTTTAGACTTGGCTAGCTTTTTTAGGCAAACTTTTAGGTAAGATTCTTTTTCTGCTAGAATTTTGGTACCTTTCTGGTGCACTTTTTAGAGCAACATGTCACATTGTGGCCAGACCCTCTCTCCTGTGAAGCCATGGCCACCCTGGCTAAGCCACACACCCTCTGCAGAGCGTTCATAAAAGGTTCACTAAGTACATAATAAATGTGACACACTGTAACATTTTGCCTCAAAAGTGTGTCTTTTTTGTGCATATAATGACATTTTTCTGGAGCAATCGTTATTAAATGTGGTTCATAGTTTTAGGCAATGCGTTTAGATGCGCAATGCATAAAAGAGTTTGTATCTTATAAGCATCTCTAAGGACATGTCCCCATGGCACCAAGCAAATACCGGCCAGATTATCCGACCGGTATTCGTTCTGTTGTTGTGGCCGTGAACACGGCCATCGGGGGACGGCTTTTCTTCCCTGTGTGAGAAGAAAAGCCCTCCCCCTTCACATTGTTGTGTTCATAGTCCGCCTGAAAACCGGGAGGGAGAATGAAAATTTTCAATGTTTTTCGGACCGCCGGCTGGGTCCAAAACTGTACGGCGGAAAATTTGTGCAGTGGGGACCGCTGCACGAAATTTACATAGAGGTCCGTTCTAAAGTTTGTCAGACGGTTTACAGATGGCTTTCAAAACCGAAAACCTACTGCAAAACCAGACGAAAAACCGGCCATGGGACATGCCTTAACACTTGGAGAGAACTTTAAGATACATAGTACAAAGTTGTATAGGAGAAAGATACCATCTACTCAATACATGTGTATACTTGCAATTTAACACGCTTTAAGCAATCACAGATACTTTTCTTATTGTCTGTTATTGGAAAAGGGATTGCTAAATTCATCTCTCCATGTTCTAATAAAGGGTAGATTAGAAGTTGTACAGACAGTGCAGCATGACTTGTGTGTGCTTTATGGCAGCTAAAATGAATAGAAATCAGTTGACATGTCATAGATTCTTACAGTCTCCAGAAAGTAACTGTGTACACCTGCCCTCCACATAGGTATGAGAGCTGCATACAGAGCCTTATCTGTATATATAATGTATGTTGTTGCTATAATGTCTTATTTAGACCTCCTGAAGTACATTAGATATGCTATTAAATACCCACGCTTTAATAATCATAAGATGACTCTGCCAGTTTATATCCTGCCTCAGTCTATACAGTAAAGCTGATTAACTTCCAATAAACAGAACAGGTCAGTCTATTGTATAAACCTATATGTTCTGTTTTCTAGAGCTTAGTCAGCTTTACTATACAATATACCATATAAAGTGTAACGGATGAGCGGGGAAAGCGGGTAGTGGACCCACTGGACCACTGCCGGGCTTGCTCCGAGGGGGTGTAACTAAGTGGCCATTGGGAATCTTCACAGAGCCTTTGATGGTAAGGTTGGCTGACAGCCACCAGGTGCTACCTCAGAGCAGTCCCCAGCAGTGGCAGCTGACCAGACAGGCCAGAAGTGCCAAGGCTAGGCAACAACAGAATAGGAACAGAGACAAAGCAGACTAGATATGGATATGTGCGGGTACAAACAAAGACAGGACAAAACGGATGCCAAACAAGAAGGTTAAACATAAGCCAAGGTACAAAACAGACTGACTGGAAACAACACACAGAACAGATAGAGACTAAGGCTAGGACTCAGGCAAAGGGAACAAGGCATGACCAGGGCACAAACACAGGCAGAGAACAAGGCAAGGAAACTCACAGGGCATGGAAACAGGGACAGCAGAAACAAGCTAGGAACTAAGGCATTAACATGGCAAAAAAGCTCACAGACAAAGGTGCAGACAGACACATGGAAAGCAACATGGAGACTAACCAAACATAGAGGATACCACAAGGACACAAATAAGAAGCCAATACACAGGAACAACAGACTACACCAAGAGACACCATGACACAACAACAAGGATCAGGCAGGGAGTGTGGGGGGAAGCGGAAGGGGAAGGGGATTGGCAAAAGGAAGCCCAACCCGTGCACACTGTGGGAATAAAGGAAGGGAAGATGTGGCCGCCGCCCTCTATAGAGCTACAAGGAATAGGGCAGCAGCCAAGATGGAGGAGCAGCATGGCCAGCAAGAGAAAGCCGCACAGCAACACTGCAAGCAGCGGCTACAGGAGCGCTCACAGCGACACTGCAACAGGAACCAGATCTGCGATAGGAACATAGGTACGACTGCGGTTCGCAGCAGAGGCCGCAGCGTAAGGACAGGAACGTGGACAGGAACTTCTGGGCCCCAGTTTATAGAAGAGATGTAATGAAGTTAGAGAGAGTGCAAAGACGAGCAACCAAACTTATAAGGGGAATGGAGCATCTTAGTTATGAGGAGAGGTTAGTAGAATTTAACTCATTTAGTTAGAAAAGAAGGCTTCGGGGGGACATGATTAATTTATATACACATATAAATGGTCCTTACAAAAAGTATGGGAAAAAATTATTTCAGGTAAAGCCCCCTCAAAAGACAAGGGGACATTCCCTTCAGCTGGAGAAAAAAGGATTCAATCTCCAGAGGCGAAAAGCGTTCTTCACTGTGAGAACTGTAAATCTGTGGAATAGCCTTTCTGAGATGCTGGTTACAGCAGGAACAGTTGCGATTTTCAAGAAAGACTTAGATAACTACAGGAAACTAAAAAATATTAATGCGTATGTAGATATATAATATTCTGGATCCTGGCTGGTGATGGTTCTCTGGTCAGAGATAGGGTCTCCCTTGGAGCGGATTGGTTCTTGCCCTGTGGGTTTCAGGGCATTAACCAGTGGGGAGGTTGGGCTTAGAATCCTTGACTCCGTCCCTTCAACCACATTTTACCCACCCTTCGTTGAACTTGATGGACACATGACTTTTTTCAACCGTACTAACTATGGAACTATGTAAATACATAAAGACTGTAAAATAATATGTATACATCACAGCTCATATTTTGAAGCAAAAGTTGTGACATAAAATTTTTGTTTCGACTACTAAAACTTTAGATGATGTCTCAAAAATTGGAATGAGATGACTAATGTATGTTCTGTGAGTGGGAATTGGAAGACAGATAGTTAGATAAATTGTTATCTACATATTGACTGATGTTGCACATCAACAGTGTCTCACAGAAACGTGCAAAGAGCTACTGATAGTCTAGAGAAATCAAAGAGATGTAATCTCTGTACAGCGGAAAATCATTGTCCTGTGCCACATGCAGTTTATGTCAACTTGCTGGTTTTTATGAGATCATAGCATATTATGTAATATGCAACTGCGACATGAAAGCACTAATGCTGTACAAGCACATTAATAGCTGACATATACAGTATATCTAAAACTAGGCATGTTTCATATGGTATAATTATAAAATCGGTGTATCAGGATTAAAATGTCTATTGATTGAATTTACCTGTATAAAACGTCCCTCAGATGTTCCTAAATTGGCTATGGTAAGGTCACCTTGAATGAAGACGGAAATGGATGTCAGTAACACATTGTTAAACTGGCCCATTAATAAATCAAGCCGTTGTATTGGCAAGGTAACTTCAAATCGATTTTCTTCAATTGGTGATGAACAGTGAGAGACATTCTTCAAATAAGTCTGGAAAAAAACATAGAGAGAGTTACCAGAAAAGTACACAACAGAGCTGGCTTTAGGGGTAGACATCCTGTGTGGCTGTATACAGTGCTTTCCCCTCCCTTTGCCCAATTGTGGGCCCTCTACCCTTAGAAAGTCCCCCCTCAGAAACCAAGCTACTTATTTTAAAAACTTCCCCCACCTTTGTTTATCTTTGAAACCTTTTACTACGCACCCCATACCTAGATGCATATAACATAATTATTTGCAAACCATTGAATTTCTCTGGTTTTGTTATGTTTGCAGTATTTGGTACAGTTATTTGTTTAATGCTATTTAAAAGTACACAACTGGTTGGATTTGTTTTTATAAAGTAGGCTGGCTTTTATTATTGGGGACTATACATTGAGCTATACTATCCCCTGTGTAACCCTTATTTAAACAGGATAAAAACAGATGTTGGGAAAACCCGAATGAAACAAAAGGGGCCCTATGAAAACTGTTAGGTCTAAAAACTATTTGTTTCCATAGCAACCCCAAACAGGGGAACCCCCTTTATTTTTCCAGGCACTTATGAAAAGAGAGGGGAGCTTGATTGTTTTCTATAGGCAGCAAAGTGAATTTTAGACCGACAGTTTTCATAAAGTGGCCCAAAATGTTTTTAATACAATATATGTTATAACTGTTGCAAACGATCCCATAAAAAACAATATTAATTTTGGTTTGGGATGACCCTTTATGTTAAAACCTAACTGAAAAATGGCAATTGTTTTGAAAACCCCCAAAATGTCACCCATTTAATGCAAATCAAGATTTTTAAAAAGCAAATAACTAATAAGATAAAGCAAGTCCTTAAATTACAGTAAAAAAGAGTTGCTTTTAACCTGGAAAACATTGCTTTGGTGGGGAAAGGGTTCTTTGAGTTAAATACAAAACATACAAGAAAAAAAGAAAATAATGCACCCCCATCTGGTGCCCAAAGAAGCTGCTCATCCTGAGAGATGCAAAAGAGCAGTACAGGACATGTAGTACCACACTGTACTGTATGGAGGGGTTTTCTGATGCGTTTAATGCATGCACTTCTCTGAACAATGTTTTAAAATTATTAAGATAATTGGTTGGTTTTTTTAATCAATTTCACAAAAG
>JAODAL010058750.1:5000-21906 GCA_025379985.1 Phyllomedusa bahiana | reverse complement strand
GTTGGGCGGGGTTCCCCAAGTCCTGGGTGTGGGGTGAGTGTCTCCAGGCCGGGGGGGGTGCAGTGTTTTCCGGGTCCGGGGGCAGGGTGCAGGCCCCGGGTCTGGGTGGGGGTGCGTGTCTCAGGTCCTGGGTTTTTTGGGGGGTGGGGTTGTCTCCAGGCCCGGGTGCAGGGTTCAGTGTTCCGGGCTCGGGGTGGGGGGGGGTGCAGTGTCTCCAGGCCGGGTTTTGGGGTGCGTGTCTCCAGGTCCTGGGTGGGGGTTTTGCAGTGTCTCCAGGTCCGGGTATGGGGTGCAGTGCCCCCCCGGGTTTCTGGGGGGGGGGTTTTGCAGTTTTCTCCGGTCCTGGGTGTGGGGGGCAGTGTCTCCAGGTCCGGGGTTGTGGAGTGCAGGGGTTCTCCGGGTTTCCTGGGTCCCGGGGGGCAGTTTTTTCCAGGCCCCTAGGTGTGTGGTGCAGTGTCTCCAGGTCCTGGGTGTGGGGTGCAGTGTCTCCAGGTCCTGGGTGTGGGGTGCAGTGTCTCCAGGTCCAGGGTGCGGGGTGCAGTTTTCCGGTTTCCGGGGTTTGTGGGGTGAAAGTGTCTCCAGGTTTGGGGTGCGGGGTGCGTGTCCCCAAAAAAAGGTCCCGGGGTTTGCGGGGTGCAGTGTCCCCAAAGGTCCAGGGGGCAGGGGGGCTTTGTCTCCGGGCCCTGGGTGCGGGGTTTGCAGTTTTTCCCCAAAGGTCGGGGTGGGGGGTGCAGTGTCTCCCAGGTCCAGGGGCGGGGGTTGCAGTTTTCCCCAGGCCAGGGGGTTTTGAAAAAGGGTTTTTTTTCTCCAGGCCCTGGGTTTGCGGGGTTGCAGTGTTCCCCAGGTCCGGGGTTTTGCGTTTTCTCTATGCCCTGGGTGGGGGGTCCCAGTGTTCCAGGTCCAGGGTGGGGGGTTTTGCGTGTTCCCAGGCTCGGGGTGCAGGGTGCAGGTCTCCGGTTTGGGGTGGGGGGTGCAGTGTTCCAGGTCCAGGGTCCCCAGGGGCGTGTCTTTTGGGTCCGGGGGTGTGGGGTGCGTGTCTCCGGGGTCCTGGGTACAGGTCCAGTGTCCCCGGGTCCGGGGGTGCGGGGGGGGCGTGTCTCCAGGGTCCTGGGTGCAGGGTGCAGTGTCCCGGTCCTGGGTGCGGGGTTTGCAGTTTTTCCCCAGGTCCTGGATGTGGGGTGCAGTGCCCTCCAGGCCCTTTGGGTGCAGGTGCAGTTTCTCCGGGTTTTCCTGTTTTGCAGGGGGCAGTGTCTCCAGGCCGGGGTTTTGCGGGGGTGCAGTGTCTCCAGGCCCTGGGTGCAGGGGGGGCAGTGTCTCCAGGCCCCTGGGTGGGGGGGTGCAGGGGTCTCCGGGGTCCGGGGGTGTGGGGGCAAGTTTTCTCCGGGTCCTGGATGTGGGGGGGCGGCCCTCCGGGTTTCCTGGGTTGCGGGGTTTTGCAGTGTCTCCGGGGTCCTGGGTGAAAGGGTGCAGTTTTCTCCGGGTTTCCGGGTGGGAGTGCAGTGTCCCCATTTCCCTGGGTGGGGGGTTTTGGCAGTGTCCCCCAGGTCCTGGGTGCGGGTGCAGTGTCTCCAGGTCCTGGGGGGGTGGGGGTGAAGTGTCTCCAGGTCCTGGGGCAGGGTCCCAGTGTCTCCAGGTCCGGGGGTCCCAGGTCCCCAGGTCCAGGGTGGGGGGGGTTTTGTCTCCAGGTCCGGGGTTTTGTGGGGTCCCAGTGTCTCCACGTCCTGAGGGGGGGTTTCCCAGTGTCTCCCGGCCCCTGGGGTGGGGTGAAGTGTTCCAGGTCTGGGTGCGAGGTGCAGTGTTCCGGTTTCCGGGGGTTTGCAGGGTTGCAGTGTCCCCCAGGTCTGGGTGAGGGGGAAGTGTTCCAGGTCCAGGGTTTTGGGGTGCAGTGTCTAAAGGGTTCTGGGTCAGGGTCCCCGGGTGTCTCAGGTCCTGGGTGCGGGGTTGCAGTGTCCCCCAGCCCTGGGTGCAGGGTGCAGTGTCTCCCGGTCCGGGGGTTGGGGTGCAGTGTTTCCGGGTCCGGGGTTGTGGGGTGCGGGTGTTTTCCAGGTTCGGGTTGCGGGGTTTGCGGGTTGTATCCAGGTCTAGGTGGGGGGTTTGTGCAGTGTCTCCAGGTCCGGGGTTTTGCGGGTGAAGTGTCTCCAGGCCCGGGGTCCCAGGGTGCAGTTTTACCCAAAGGGCCCTAGGTGGGGGGGTTGCAGTTTTCCCCAGGCCCGGGGTTTGCAGGGTGCATTTGTCTCCATTTTCCTAGGTGGGGGGGGCCCAGTGTCTCCAGGGCCCCGGGGGGTTCCCGGGTTTCCCCAGTGTCTCCGGTCCTGGGTGTGGGGTGCAGTTTTTCCCCGGGTCCGGGGTGGGGAAATGCAGTGTTCCCAGGTCCGGGTGCGGGGGGTGCAGGGTCTCCAGGTCCTGGGTGGGGGGTGCAGTGTTCCAGGTCCTGGATTTGTGGGGTGAAATTTGTTCCGGGTTTCCGGGGTTTCCCAGGGTTTTGCAGTTTTCCCCAAGGGCTCTGGGTGCGGGGGTTTTGAAAGTGTCCCCCAGGCTCGGGGTGCGGGGTTTGCGGGGTTCCAGTTCTGGGTGCAGGGTTTGGCAGGTTTTCCTCCGTCCTGGGTCCCAGGGTGCGGGTGTCCCAGCCCCTGGGTGCAGGGGGGCAGTGTCTCCGGGTTCCGGGGTGTGGGGTGCAGTTTTTCTCCGGCTCTGGGTGAGGGGGGCAGTGTCTAAAGGCCCTGGGGGGCCGGGTGCTTGTCTTCAAGCCCCGGGGGTGCGGGGTGCAGTGTATCCAGGTCCTGGGTGTGGGGTGCAGTATCTCCAGGCTCTGGGTGCAGGGTGCGGGGGTTTTTACCCAGGTCCGGGGTTTGCAGGGGGGCGGGGCTCCAGGCCCGGGGTTGCGGGTTTTCTCCAGGTCCTGGGTGCAGGGTGCAGTGTCTCCAGGTCTTGGGTGTGGGGTGCAGTGTCTCCAGGTCCTGGGTGTGGGGTGCAGTGCCCTCCGGGTTTGGGTGGGGGGTGCGTGTATCCAGGTCCTGGGGGGGGGGGTGCAGTATCCCCAAAGGTCCGGGGTTTGAAAGGGTTTGGCAGTGTTCCAGGTCCTGGGTGCGGGGTTTTGCAGGTCTTTTAGGTCTGGTTGTGGGGTGCAGTGCCCTCCAGGTAGGGTTTGCAGGGTGCAGTGTTCCGGGCCCTGGGGCCGGGGTTGCCAGGGTTTTTCCAGGTCCGGGGTTTGGGGGTTTGCGGTTTTCCCGGGTTTTTTTTTTTTTTTTCCCCTTGGGTGCGGGTGCAGTGTATCCGGCCCTAGGTGTGGGGTTTGCGTGTCTCCAGGTCCCGGGGTTTTCCCGGGTTTTGGCGTGTCCCCAGGTCCGGGGTGAGGGGTCCCGTTTTTCCCCCAGGTCCTGGGTGCGGGGTTTATCCGGGGTCTGGGTGTGGGGTGGCCGTTTTTCTCCAGGCCCCTGGGTGCGGGGTTTGCAGGTTCCGGGGCCCTGGGTGTGGGGTGCTGTGTCTCCAGGTCCGGGGATGCGGGGTGCGGGTTTTTCTAAAGGCCCTGGGGCAGGGTCCCAGTGTCCCAGGCCCTGGGTGCGGGGGTGCATTTGTCCCCCAGGTCCCGGGGTTTGTGGGGTGCAGTGTCTCCGGGTTTCCTGGATGTGGGGTCCCAAGTGTCTCCGGGTTCATGGGTGAAAGGGTTTGCAGGGTCCCCAGGCCCTGGATGGGGGGGGTGCAGGGGTCCCCGGGTTTCCTGGATGTGGGTTTGCATTTGCTCCAGGTCCTGGGTTTGCGGGGTTTGGGCGGGGTTTCCAGGTCCTGGATGTGGGGTCCCAGTGTCTCCAGGCCCGGGGGTGTGGGGTCCCAGTGTCCCCAGGTCCGGGGTGCAGGGTCCCAGTGTCTCCAGGCTTGGGGCGGGGTGCAGTGTCTCCAGGTCCTGGGTGTGGTGTGCAGTTCGTTCCGGGCTTGGGTGCAGGGTTTGCTTTTGTCTCCTTTTCCCGGGGGCGGGGTTTTCCCGTGTCCCCAGGGGGGGGTGGGGGTTTGCAGGGGCCCCTCAAGGTCCGGGGGTGGGGGGTTTTGCAGTGTCTCAGGTTTGGGGTGGGGGGGGAGGGTTTTTTGGCCAGTGTCTCCGGGCTTTTGGTTCAGGGTGAAGTGTCTCCGGCTCTGGGTGAAGGGTTGCAGGGGTCCCGGGGCTCGGGGGTGCGGGTTTTGCGTGTTCAGGCCCTGGGTTTTGGGGTTTGGCAGTGTCTCCGGGTTTCTGGGTGGGGGGTGAAGTGTCTCCGGTACTGGGTGGGGGGGTGAAGTGTCTCCAGGTCTGGGTGCGGGGTTTTGCAGTGTCCCCAGGTCCTGGGGGGCGGGGTTGCGGGTGTCTAAAGGCCCCTGGGTGTGGGGTTTGCAGGGGTCTCCAGGTCCTGGGTGCAGGGTGCTTTTGTCTCCAGGTCTGGGTGCGGGGTTTGCAGTGTCCCCCAGGTCCTGGGTGTGGAGTGCGGGTGTTCCCGGGTCCGGGGTGCGGGTGCGGGGGTTTTCCAGGCCCGGGGTTGTGGGGTGAGTTGGTCCCCCAGGCTTGGGTGCGGGGTTGCAGTGTCTAAGGTCCTGGGTGGGGGTGAAAGGTTTCTCCAGGTTGGGTGGGGGGTTTTGGGGCAGTGTCTCAAGGTCCGGGGTGGGGGGGTGCAGTGTCCCCCGGGTTTCCTGGGTGCAGGGTGCAGTGTCCCCAGGACCTGGGGGCAGGGTGCATTTGCCCTAAGGGTTTCCTGGGTGCGGGGTTTGCAGTGTCTCAAGGCCCGGGGTTTGGTGGGGTGCGGGGTCCCCGGGGTCCTTGGGCTGGGGTGAAGTGTACCCAGGTCCTGGGTGTGGGGATCCCGGGTTTTCTCCAGGCTTTTGGGTGCGGGGTTGGCAGTTTTCTCCAGGCCCTGGGTTTTGGGAGTGCCTGTTTTCTCCGGGCTCTGGGGTGCGGGGGTTTGCAGTGTCTCCAGGTCCTGGGTGCGGGGTTTGCAGTGTCCCCGGGTCCGGGGTTTTTTTGGCCGGGGGTTGCAGTGTCTCAAGGCCCTGGGTGTGGGGTGCAGGGGTCCCCAAAGGCCCTGGGGGGGGGTTTGCAGTGTATCCGGGTCCTGGGTGGGGGGTTTCCCGTATCTCCGGGCTCGGGGGTCCCAAGGGGGGGTTGCAGTGTCCCCAGGTCCGGGGTTTGTGGGGTGCAGTATCCCCAGCTTTGGGTGCAGGGGGGGCATTTGTACCCCGGGTTTCCTGGTGTGGGGTCCCCAGTGTCTCCTTTCCTGGGTGGGGGGTGCAGTTTTCTCCAGGCTCTGGGTTTTGTGGGGTGCGTGTCCCCCAGTTCCGGGGGTTGTGGGGTGCAGTTTTCTCCAGGCCCGGGGTTTGGGGGGTGTGCAGTGTCCCCAGCTTTGGGTGGGGGTTTGCAGTTTTCCCGGGTCCTGGGTGCAGGGTGCCAGTTTTCCCCAGGTCCGGGGTGTGGGGTGCAGGTCTCCAGGCCCTGGGGGGCCGGGTTTCCCCCCAAGTGTCCCCGGGTCCTGGGTGTGGGGTGCGGGTTTTCTCCAGGTCCTGGGTGCAGGGTTCCCAGTTTTACCCAGGCCCTGGGTGCGGGCGGGGGTTCTCCAGGGTCCGGGGTTTGCGGGTGCTTTGGTCTTAAAGTCCGGGGTTCGGGGGGTTGCAGTGTTTTTCCGGGTCCGGGGTTTGTGGGGTGCAGTGTTCCAGTCCTGGGTGCGGGGTTTGAAAGTGTACCCGGGTCCTGGGTGCGGGGGGCAGGTCCCAGGCCCTGGGTAAAAGGGTGCAGTGTACCCAAAGGTTTCCTAGGGTGGGGGTTGGGGGCAGGGGTCTCCAGGTCCTGGGTGCGGGGTTTGAGTGTCCCCAGGTCCTGGGTTTTGGGGTGCAGTTCTCCGGGTCCGGGGTTTGCGGGATGCAGTGTCCCCAGGTCCGGGGTGCGGGGTTTGCAGTGTCCCCAGGTCCGGGGTGCGGGGTTCCCAGTTTTCCCCAAGGTTGGGTGTGGGGTGCATTTTTCCCCCGGTTCCTGGGTGGGGGTCCCAGTGTTCCGGGCCCTGGGTTTGGGGGTGCGGGGTCTCCAGGCCGGGAAATGTGGGGGGGCAGTTTCCGGGCCCTGGATGTGGGGTTTGGGCAGTGTCTCCAGGTCTTGGGGGGGGTGTGGGTCCCGTGTCTCCAGGTTGGGTGCAGGGGTGCAGTGTCCCAGGCCCAGGGTGGGGGGTTTGCAGTTTCCGGCTCGGGGGTGCAGGGTTTGAGGTTCTCCTTTTCCCGGGGGTTGCGGGTTTGCGTTTTCTCCGCTCCGGGGTTTGCCAGTTGTCAATGTCTCCGGTTTGGGTGGGGGGGTGCAGTGTACCCAGGCTTGGGTGGGGGGTTTCCCGGGGTGTTCCAGGTTTTGGTGCGGGGTTTGGAGTGTCTCCAGGCTCTGGGTGGGGGTTTTGAGTGTCCCCGGCCCCGGGGGTGAAAGGGTCAGTGTCCTCCAGGTCCTGGGGGGTGGGGTGCATTTGGTCCCCCAGGTCCTGGGTGTGGGGGGGCCGGGGTTCCCGGGTTTACGGGGTTTGGGGGGGTTGCAGTGTCTCCAGGCTTTTGGGTTTGCGGGGTTTTTTTGGTTCCCCAGGTCCGGGGTGCAGGGTGCAGTTTTCCAGGCCCCTGGGTGGGGGGTTTTGGCCGTGTCTCCGGGCCCCCTGGGTGCGGGGTTGCATTTTGTCTCCAGGTCCTGGGTCCCAGGGTCCCAGTTTTCTCCAGGTCCTGGGTGGGGGTTTTGCAGTGTCTCCAGGCCCTGGGGTTTGGGGTTGCAGGGTTCCAGGCCCTGGGTGTGGGGTGCAGGGGTCTCCGGGGTTTTGGGGTTTGCGGGGGGTTGCAGTGTCCCCAAGGTTTCCTGGGTGCGGGGTGCAGTGTCTCCAGGTCCTGGGTGTGGGGTGCGGGTTTTCTAAAGGGTTTCCGGGGTTTGGGGTGAAATTTTGTCTCCAGGCCCTGGGTGGGGGGTTGCGTGTCTCCGGCCCGGGTTTGCAGGGTGCAGTGTCTCAGGTCCTGGGGGGCGGGGTTTGCAGTGTTTTAAAGGGGTCCGGGTGGGGGGTTTGCAGGGTCTCCAGGTCCTGGGTGCGGGGTGCAGTGTATCCAGGTCCTGGGTGTGGGATGCAGTATCTCCAGGCTCTGGGTGAAAGGGTGAAAGTGTCCCCCCCGGGTTTTTCCCCTTGGGTGTGGGGGGGGGCAGTGTCCCCCCGGTTGGGTGTGGGGTGCAGTGTCTCCAGGTCCTGGGTGCGGGGTGCAGTGTCTCCAGGTCCTGGGTGGGGGGTTTGCAGTGTCCCCAAAGGTCCTTGGTGTGGGGTGCAGTTTTCCCCAAAGGTCCTGGGTTGTGGGGTTGGCAGTGTCTGGGGCCCTTTGGTGTGGGGTGCAGTGTCCCAGGGGGGGGTGTGGGGTGCGTGTCTCCAGGTCCGGGGAAATTGGGGGCAGGTCTTCCAGGTCCTGGGTTGGGGGGGAAGTGTCCCCCGTTTTGGGGTGGGGGTTTGGAGTGTCCCCCTTTTTCGGGGTGTGGGTGCGTGTCCCCACCGGGTTTGGGTTTTGTGGGGGGCATTTGTCTCCGGGGGTCCTGGGTGCAGGGTGCAGTGTCAAAAAGTCTGGGTGGGGGGTCCCAGTTCTCAAGGCCCGGGTTGTGGGGTGCGGGGTGTCTCCGGTCCGGGGTTTACAGTGTCCCCGGGTTTCCTTTGGGTGCGGGTTTCCCATTTGTCTAAGGCCCCTGGGGTGTGGGGGGCCCATTTGTCTAAAGGTTTCCTGGGTGTGGGGTCCCAGTGTCTCCGGGTTTCCTGGGTGCGGGTTTGCAGTGTCTCCAGGTTTGGGGGGGGGGGGTTTGGTTTCTCCAGGTCCTGGGTGTGGATTTGCATTTTGGTCCCCGGGTCCGGGGTCCCGGGTGCAGTTTTCTCCCAGGGCTCTGGGTCCCGGGGTTTTGCAGTTTTTTCTCCGGGGTCCGGGGTTTTGCGGGGTTTGGGGGCAGTGTCCCCAAGGTCCGGGGGTGGTGGGGGGGCATTTGTCTCCAGGCCCGGGTGTGGGGGCAGTGTCTCCAGGTCTGGGTGAGGGGCAGTGTCCCCAGGTCCGGGGTTTTGCATTTTTGCAGTGTCTCCAGGGTCCTGGGGTGGGGTGCATTTGTCCCCCCAGGTTTGGGGGTGCAGGGTGCAGTGTCTCCGGGGTTTCTGGGTGCAGGGTGAAGTGTCCCCCAGGTTCAGGTTGCGGGTTTTCAGTGTCCCCAGGTCCGGGAAAGGGGGTTTGCAGTGTCTCCAGGCCCAAGGGGTTTGGAGTGCAGGGTCCCCCAGGCCCCAGGGTGTGGAGTGCAGTGTTCCAGGTCCGGGTGCGGGGTAAAAGTATTTTCAGGCCCGGGGGTGCGGGGTGCAGTATTTCGGGGCCCGGGGGCGTGGGGTTGCAGTTTCCCCAGGCCCCCTTGGGGCGGGGTTTGCAGTGCCCTCCAGGTCCTGGGTGCAGGGTCCCAGTTTTTTTCTTCAAGGTCCGGGATGGGGGGTGGGGTTCCAGGCCCCTTGGGTTTGTGGGGGGCGTTTTGGGAAGGCCCTTGGGTTTGCGGGGGTTGCAGTGTCTCCAGGCCCTTTGTGTGCGGGATGCGTATCTCCGGGCCCTTAGGTCCGGGTTTGCATTTGTATCCAGGTCCGGGGTCCCAGGGTGCAGGTCCCCGGTTTCCAGGGGTTGTGGGGTTGCAGTGTTTTCCGGGGCCTGGGTTGGGGGGTTTGCGTGTCTCCAGGTTCCAGGGTGGGGGGGGCAGGTCTCCAGGTCCGGGGGTGCAGGGTCCCAGGGGGGGTTCTCCGGGTTTCCTGGGTGCAGGGTGAAGTTTTTCCTCCGGGGCCTGGGGGGTGGGGGCAGTGTCTCCAGGCTCTGGGGGGCAGGGTCCCAGGGGTCTAAGGCTCGGGGTCAGGGTGCAGTGTCCCCCGGTTCAGGTTGCGGGGGTGAGTGTCTCCGGGGTCCAGGATGAGGGGTGCGGGTTGTCTCCAGGCCCAGGGTTTGGATTTTGCGTGTTCCGGGGCCCCAGGGTGTGGAGTGCGGGTGTTCCAGGTCCTGGGGCGGGTAAAGATCTTCAGGCCCTGGGTGGGGGGGTTTTTGCGTTTTTCGGTCCTGGGTGCGGGGGTGCGGGTTTTCCCCGGGTTTCCTGGGTCCGGGTTTCCCGGTGTCCCCGGGGTCCTGGGGCAGGGGTGAAAGTTTTCTCCAGGTCCTGGATTGGGGTTGCGGGCCCTCCGGGGTCCGGGGGTTTTGGTGGGGGTTCCAGTGTTGCAGGTCCGGGTGCAGGGGAAAGTGTCTCCAGGTCCTGTGTGCGGGATGCAGTATCTCCAGGTCTAGGTGCAGGGTGCATTTGTATCCAGGCCGGGGGGGGTTGCAGGGTGAGTGTCTCCAGGTAAGTGTGTGGGGGGGCAGTGTCTCCAGGCCCGGGGTTTGTGGGGGCAGTGTTAAGGTCCAGGGTGCGGGGGGGCATTTGGGGCCCAAAGGGCCCCTGGGTGTGGGGTGCGGGGTTCCAGGTCCTGGGTGCGGGGTTTGCAGTGTCTCCGGGTTTCCGGGGTTTCCCAGGGTGCAGGGGTTCCCCAGGTCCGGGTGCAGGGGGCAGTTTTCCCAAGGCCCGGGGAGGGGGTTTGGGGGCATTTGTCCCCAAAGGCCTGGGTGGGGGGGATGCAGTTTTCCCAGGTCCGGGGTGGGGGGGTGCAGTGTCTCCATTCCAGGGTGGGGGTGCGGTGTCTCCAGGTCCGGGGTGCGGGGTTTTGCAGTTTTCTCCAGGTCCGGGGTTTGAGGGTGCGGGATTTCAGGTCCTGGGTTGGGGGGAGTGTGCGGGTGTCCCCAGGTCCGGGGGTGCGGGGTTTGAAAGGTTTTCCCCCAGGTCGGGGTTGCGGGGGGTTGGGGTTCCCCAAGGTCCGGGGTGGGGTTTTAAAGTGTTTCCCGGGGCCCTGGGTGCAGGGTGCAGTTTTCCCCAGGTCCTGGGGTTGCAGGGGTTCCCGTGTTTCCAGGTCTGGGTGCGGGGGGAAGTGTCCCCGGGTTCCGGGGGTGCGGGGTGCAGTGTCTCCAGGCTCGGGGGTGGGGGGGTTGCGGGTGTCCCCCAGGCCCTGGGGGCACGGTGCAGTGTCTCCAGGCCCTGGGTGGGGTCCGTGTTTTCCAGGGCTTGGGTGTGGGGGGGCGTGTCTCCGGTCCGGGGGGTTGGCAGGGTGCAGTGTCTCCAGGGCCTGGGTGTGGGGTGCAGTGTCTCCAGGTCCTGGGTGGGGGGTTGCAGTTTTCCCCCAGGTCCTTGGTTTTGGGGTTGCAGTGTCCCCAAGGCCCTGGGTGGGGGGTTTGCAGTTTCTCCGGGGCCCTTTGGTGGGGGGTTTGCAGTGTTTTCCCAGGTCCTGGGTTGCGGGGTTGCAGGGGTCCCCCAGGCCCGGGGTAGGGGGGTGCAGTGTCCCCAAGGCCCGGGGTTGGGGGGGGGAAAGGGTTGGTTTTTTCCCCAGTTTCGGGGGTGGGAGTGCAGTGTCTCCATTTTTTGGGTGTGGAGTGCAGTTTTCCCCAGGTCATGGGTTTGTGGGGGGCAGTTTTTCCCCGGGTCCTGGGTGCAGGGTGCATTTTGGTTCCCCCAAGCCCTTGGGTGCGGGTGCAGTTTTTCTAAAGGTTTCCGGGGTTGTGGGGTGCAGTGTCCCCAAAGGTCCGGGGTTTTGCAGTGTCCCCCGGGTTCCGGGGTGCAGGGTCCCAAGTGTTTTTCAAGGTCCGGGGTTTTGTGGGGCAGTGTTCAAGGGCTGGGTGGGGGGGTGCGTGTCTCCAGGCCCTGGGTTGCAGGGTGAAAAGTGTCTCCAGGTAGGGGTGCGGGGTTTTGCAGTTTTTAAAGGCCCTGGGTTTGTGGGGATTTCCCAGTGTCTCCAGGCCCTGGGTGCAGGGTTGCAGTGTCTCCAGGTTGGGTGCGGGTTTGAGTGTCTCCAGGTCCGGGGGTCCCGGGGGTGCCTGTCTCCAGGCCCAGGGGTGGGGGGTTTTGCAGTGTCTCCGGGCTCGGGGGTTCCCGGGGGTTTTTCCCCAGTGTCTCCAGGCCCGGGGGCGTGGCGGGGTTTCCCGTGTTTTCCCGGGGGCCCTGGGTGCTGTGTTCCAGGTCCGGGGGTGCAGGGTGCAGTGTCTCAAGGTCCGGGGTTTGTGGGGGGCAGTGTCTGGGGGTTTTCCGGGTTTGGGGGGTTTTCGTGCCCTCCAAGCTCGGGGGTGCGGGGTTGCATTTTGTCCCCCAAGGTCCTGAGTGTGGGGTGCAGTTTTCTCCAGGCCCTGAGTGTGGGGTGAAAAGGGGTTTTTGTTCAAGGTCCTGGGTGCCGGGGGTTTCCCATTTGTCCCCAGGTCCGGGGTGTGGGGGCAGTGTCTCCAGGCCTTTGGGTGCGGGGGGGCAGTGTCTCCAGGTCCTGGGTGCGGGGTTTGCAGGGGTTCCAGGTCCGGGGTTTGCAGGTGCGTTTTTCCCCGGTCCTGGGGCGGGTTTGCAAGTGTCTACAGGTTTCCTTGGGGTTTGCAGGGTGCAGTGTCTCCAGGTTGGGTGCGGGTTTGCATTTGCCCTCCAGGTCCGGGGTTTTGCAGGGGGGCAGTGTCTCCGGGTCCTGGGTGGGGGGGTTTGCGTGTCCCCAGGTCCGGGGTTTGGGGGTTTTTGCAGGGTCTAAAGGTCCTGGAGGGGGGTTCAGTGCTCCAGGTCCTGGGTGGGGGTGCAGTTTTCCCCAAGGCCCTGGATGGGGTGGTGTAGTGTCTCCAGGTCCTGGGGTGGGGGGTGCGGGGTCTCAAGGTCGTGGATGTGGGGTGCAGTGTCTCCAGGTCCGGGGTTTGAAGGGTCCCAGTGTCTCCAGGTCGGGGTTTGCAGGGTGCAGTGTCTCCGGGTTTCCGGGTTTGCAGTGTCCCCGGGCCCTTGGTGTGGGTTGCGTGTTCCAGGTCCAGGGGGGCGGGGTGCAGTGTTTCCGGGGTCCCGGGTGGGGAAGTGAAAGGGGGTCTAAAGGTCCTGGGTGCGGGGGTGCATTTGTCTCCGGCCCCTGGGTGGGGGGGTTTTGCAGTGTCTCCAGTGCCTGGGTTTTGGGGTTGAAATTGGCCTCCAAGGTTCTGGGTGTGGAGTGAAAAGTGTCTCCGGGTCCTGGGTGGGGGGGGGCAGTGTCTCCAGGTCCTGGGTGGGGAGTGCATTTTGTCTCCAGGCAGGGGGTGCCGGGTCCCAAGTTTTCCAGGCCCTAGGTGGGGGGGTGAAAGGTTTTTCCCAAAGGTCCGGGGGGTGTGGGGTGCAGTGTTTTTCCAGGCCCTGGGTGCGGGGTTTGGCAGTGTCTCCAGGTCCGGGTGCGGGGTTTTGCTTTCCCTCCAGGTCCTGGGTGTGGGGTGCAGTGTCTCCAGGTCCTGGGTGTGGGGTGCAGTGTCTCCAGGTCCTGGGTGCAGGGTGCAGTGTCTCCAGGTCCTGGGTGCAGGGTGCAGTGTCTCCAGGTCCTGGGTGCAGGGTGCAGTGTCTCCAGGTCCTGGGTGCAGGGTGCAGTGTCTCCAGGTCCTGGGTGCAGGGTGCAGTGTCTCCAGGTCCTGGGTGTGGGGTGCAGTGTCTCCAGGTCCTGGGTGTGGGGTGCAGTGTCTCCAGGCTCTGGGTGCAGGGTGCAGTGTCTCCAGGTCCTGGGTGTGGGGTGCAGTGTCTCCAGGTCCTGGGTGTGGGGTGCAGTGTCTCAGTTCTTACTGGGAGCGTTGATAATTGAGCTCAGCAGACGGTATCACACATGACAGCCTTGGCTGCAATGGGAGGATTTTTGGTAACAGTGATCCCACTTTGCTTCCCCAGTAAATCTAACATAACACACTGCACACACGCTCTGCAGGCCCGGCCGCTCCTGGATGTGTGGGTGAGGATGGAGGCCGCACATCCAGCTCCCTGTGGTCGCAGGACGCAGAGAAAAAAACAACAGGAGCACAACATTACTGCAGTGTATCCCCATAGTTGCCAACTTTTGAAATGAAAAAAGCAGAGATTTTAGGACGGCGTCGTAGCCGCCGCCGCGGCAAAATTGATGCTTGGACACGCCCCATCTTTTGGTATGCACGCCCCTTCAAATAGCCTATACCCACTCCATCCTAACTGCATAATGGCTTGGAAGAAAGCCAGGTAGATGCCCTTTATAGCCAGGTAGTAACCCCCCATTAAGCAGGTATGCCCCTTACAGGCAGGTTAGAGGCCCCTTGTAGCCATGTAGATCCCCTCTGTAGCCAGTAGGTGCCCCCCTTTGTTAGCCAGGTAGGTGCCACCCATTATTTGCCAGGTAGAGCCCCATTGTTGACAGGTAGATGCCACCCTCTGTTGCAGGTAGATGCCCCCTCTGTTGCCAAGGTAGTGCCCCCATTGTTGCCTGGTAGTGCCCCCATTGTTTGCCTGCTAGTGCCCCCTCTGTTGCCAGCTAGTGAACCGCTCTGTTGCCAGGTAGTGCCCCATTGTTGCCAGGTAGTGCCCTCTGTTGCCGGGTAGATTGCCCCCTCTGTTGCCATGGTAGTGCCCCCATTGTTGCCAGTAGTGGCCCCCTTGTTGCCAGGTAGATGCCCCCCTCTGTTGCAGGTAGATGTCCCTTTGTTGCCAGGTGGTAGTGCCCCTACTTGTTGCCAGGTAGTGGCCCCATTGTTGCCAGTAGCATGCCACACCCCCTCTGTTGCCAGGTAGATGCCCCCTCTGTTGCTATGGTAGATGTCCCCTCTGTTGCCACGTATTGCACCCTCTGTTGCCAGGTAGATGTCCCTCTGTTGCCAGGTCAGATGTCCCCTCTGTTGCCAGGTAGTGCCACTCTGTGACAGGACAGAGCCACCATGTTGCCAGGTAGTGCCCCTCTGTTGCAGGTAGTGCCCCCTTCTCTGCCTGGAAGAGCTCCAATTGTTGCCAGGTAGTGCACCCATTTGTTGCCAGGAAGGCCCACATTGTGTTGCCAGGTAAGTGCCCCACTGTTGCTCAGGACAGATCCCCCCATTGTTGCCAGGTAGTGCCCCTATTGTTGAGGTAGATGTCCCCTCTGTTGCCAGGTAGTGCCCCCTCTGTTGCAGGAAGAGCCCCATTGTTGCCAGGAAGAGCCCCATTGTTGCCAGGGAAGTAGCCCCCATTGTTGCCAGGTAGTGCACCCCCCTATAGCTAATAAAAATAAAATAATAAAATCAACTTACCTCACCAGGCTCATGCAGACGGGCCGCTCCGGACGATCTCCTCAGCGGAGCAGGGGAGGAAGTGAGAGCAAGGCCGCGGTCACTCCCCTGCTAGTCCGAGCCGGCACTTCCCCTGGCCGCTGACTGTATGTGCGGCGCACAACACCGGCGTGGAAACATTACAAGATGGAGGAGGTGGAGGGAGCGATCCCTCTGCCTCATCCCCGCACCAGTTGAGAATCCCGGGCGGGTGAATGAAGAGGGAGGCAGCGGCGCTTCATACCCGCCTTTTGGAGCGGAACACACGGCGGCCGCCAGAGTAGCGCTCTAGCGCTACTCCGGCGCGGGCCATTTACTTAAAGAGCCCACGCCGCCTGCTGGCAGCTGGGAGGAATGCCAACTCCCACGGGAGGGTGGGAGGGGACCACAAAAGCGGGACAAAACCACCCCCCCCCCCCCCCCGCCAAAAACGGGAGAGTTGGCATGCTTATGGTGTATCTGTTGACACAAGATCCTGCTCGCGCAAGTTACTGCAGTGTATCTGTGGACACACGATCCGGCTCGCACTAATTAATGCAGTGTTTCCTGTGACACAACAAAGATCCTGCTCCGAACACATTACTGCAGTGGTATACTGTTGAACACAAGATTCATGCACCGCTCATTACTTGCAGTGTACCTGTGAACTAATGATCCCGGCAACTGCACAATTACTGAAGTGTATACTGTGACACAAGTATCCGGCACTGCAAACAATTAATGCAGTGTATCCAGTGACACAAGATCCTGCAGTGCACAATTACTGCAGTGTTTCCTGTGACACAACAAGATCACTCGTCTCCGCACAATTACTGCAGTGTTGTATTCTGTGAAACACACAAGATCCTGCACCGCAAAAATTACTGCAGTGTATACTGTGACACATCAACGATCCTTCTTCCGCACAAATTACTGCAGTGTAATCCTGTGACACAACAGATCCTTACTCCGCACAATTACTGCAGTGTATCCTGTGACACAAGATTTGCTCAACACAATTATGCAGTGTATCCTGTGAACAAGATCCTGCTCCGCACTTTTCCTGCAGTGTACCTGTGACCAAGATTGCCCCGCAAAATTTACGCAGTGTACCTTACCCCTCTAAAAATTACTGCGTGTATCTGTGAAACAAAACCCCCTGCTCCAAATTATGCAGTGTACCCTGTGACACAAGATCCTGCTCCGCCCCAATTCTATACCTTCCCCCCCCGCTCCGACAATTACTGCGGGTGTACCCTGTGACACAAGATCCTCTCCCCACAATTACTGCAGTGTATCTTGACACAAGACCCCTCCCAACAATTTAGGTTCGTAAACAAAAGACCCTGCCCACAATTACTGCAGGTATCTGTGCACAAACCCCGCCCCCAAAAATTACTCATTATCCGTGACAAAAGACCCTGCCCCGCCCTTTTATGCGTGTTTTTCTGTGCCCACAAGTCCTGCCGCCCAAAACCCAAATTATCTTGAACAAGATCCTGCTCGCCAATTACTGCAGGTACCCTGTGACACAAGACCGCTTGCCAATTACTGCAGTGTTCCTTAAACACCAAATCCTTCGGCTTTCTGAAAAGGACCCTGGACAAAAATTCCTGTGCCCCCAATTACTGCAGTGTACCCTGGACCAAGACCGCTGCACAATTATGCAGGTTCCTGTGCCCAAAAAGACCTGACCCAAAAATTCTATTACCGTGCACAAGATCCTCCCCCCCGAAAAAATTACTGCTGTGTATCCTGTACCCCCAAGATCCTGCCCCCAAAATTATGCAGTGTTCCTGTGACAAAAAGATCTGCTCGCACTTTACTGCAGTGTATCCTGTGAAAAAACCTCTCCCATTTTTCTATTTATCCTGTGCAAAAAAGACCCTGCTCGCACAATTACTGCAGTGTACCCGTAAACAAAAGTCCTGCTCCGCAAAAATTTTCATTAACCCCTAGCACAATTCCTGCCCCACAAACGGCAGTGTACCCTGTGACACAAATCCTGCCCCCCCGGCAAAATTACTGCAGGTGTTCCTGTGACAAAGACCCTCCTCCGCAAATTACTGCAGTGTATCCTGTGACACAAAGATCCTGCTCGCACAATTACTGCAGTGTATCCTGTGACACAAGTATCTGCTCCACATTTACTGCAGTGTATCCTGTGACACAAGATCCTGCCCCACAATTACGCATTATCCTGTACACAAGATCCTGCTGCACAATTACTGCAGTGTATCCTGTGACACAAGATCCTGCTCCCACAATTATGCAGTGTATCCTGTGACAAAAGATCCCCCCCAATTACTGCAGTGTATCCTGTGACACAAGATCCTGTCCGCAAAATTTACTGCAGTGTTTTCCTGTACACAAGATCCTGCTCCGCACAATTTACTGCTTGTATCCGTGACCACAAGACCCTGCCCGCACAATTACTGCAGTGTATCTGTGACACAAGACCTGCTCCGCACAATTACTGCAGTGTATCCTGTGACACAACTAGATCCTGACCCCGCACAATTACTGCAGTGTATCCTGGGGACACAAGACCCTGCTCCGCACAAATTACGCAGTGTATCCTGTGACACAAGATCTGCTCCCAACAATTACTGCAGTGTATCCTGTGACAAAAGACCCTTTGCCCCGCACAATTACTGCAGTGTATCCTGTGAAAAACAAGACCCTGCTCCGCACAATTACTGCGTGTATCCTGTGACAAAGATCGCTCCGCACAATTACTGCGTGTATCCTGTGACCAAGATCCGCTCCGCACATTACTGCAGTGTATCCTGTACACAAGATCCTGCTCCCCCAAAATTACTGCAGTGTATCC
>JAODAL010058750.1:0-2500 GCA_025379985.1 Phyllomedusa bahiana | reverse complement strand
ACACAAGATCTGCTCCGCACAATTACTGCAGTGTATCCTGTGACACAAGATCCTGCCCGCACAATTACTGCAGTGTATCCTGTGACACAAGATCCTGCCCGCACAATTACTGCAGTGTATCCTGGACACAAAATCCTGCCCGCACAATTACTGCAGTGTATCCTGTGACACAAGATCCTGCTCCCCAACAAACATGCCAGTGAAATCCTTGACACAAGTTTCCTGCCGACAATTACTGCAGTGTATCCTGTGACACAAATCCTGCACCGCAACCATTACTGCATGTACCCTGTGACAAAATCTGCTCCGCACAATACTGCAGTGTATCCTGTGACACATATCCGCACCGCACAATACTGCAGTGTATCCTGTGACACAAAAAGTCCCTGCATCCGACAAATAATTGCAAGTTTTTTATCCTGTGACACAAGAATCCGCCTGCAAAATTTTAACTGCAGTGTATCCTGTGACACAAATCTGCTCCGCACAATTATGCAGTGATCCTGTGACACAAATCCCTCCCGACAATTACTGCAGTGTATCCTGTGACACAAGATCTGCCTCCGCACAATTACTGCAGTGTATCCTGTGAAACAGATCCTGCTGCCAAAAAATTTATCGCAGTGTATCCTTGGAAAACCAAGATCCTGCCCCGCACAATTACTGCAGTGTATCCTGTGACACAAGACCCTCCCTCCGCACAATTACTGCAGTGTATCCTGTGACACAAGATCCTGCCTCCGCACAATTACTGCAGTGTATCCTGTGACACAAGTTTCCTGCACTGCACAATTACTGCACGTTATCCGTACCCAGATCTCCCAATCCAATTACTGCAGTGTATCCGTGACACAAGATCCTGCCCCAATTCCCTGCAATCCTGTCACAAATCTGTCCCCTTACTGCAGTGAAATCCTGTACACAAGATCCTGCACCAACAATTACGCAGTGTATCCTGTGAACAAAAAATCCTGCTCCGCACAATTACTGCAGTATCCTGTGACACAAGATCCGCTCCGCACCAATTCCTGCAGTGTATCCTGTGACAAAAGATCTGCTCGCACAATTACTGCAGTGTACCCTGTGACCCCAAGATCCTGCTCCGCACAATTACTGCAGTGTATCCTGTGACACAAGATCCTGCCACGCACAATTACTGCAGTGTATCCTGTGACACAAAAATCCTGCCGCACAATTTACTGCAGTGTATCCTGTGACACAAGATCGGCCCCAAAATTTACTCATGTACCTGTGCCCACAAGATCCTGCTCCGACAATTACTGCAGTGTATCCTGTGACACAAGATCCTGCTCCGACAATTACTGCTTTGTACCCTGTGACAAAATCCTGCCCGCAAAATTACTGAAAGTGTATCCGGTGACACAAGACCCCTGTTCCGCAAATTATGCAGTGTATCCGGGTTACACAACAAAAATTCCTGCTCCGCAAAAAATTACTGAAGTTTTTCCCTTTGACAAAAATTTTCCTGCCCCAAAATTTATTTTGCAGTGTACCGTGCCCAAAACCAAATCCTGCTCCCAAACAATTACTGCAGGGGATCCGGGGACACAAGACCCTTTGCCCCCCACAATTACTGCAGTGTATCCGGTGAAAAAAAAGACCCTGCCCCGAAAAAAATTACTGCGTGTTTTCCGGGAAACTCAAGACCCCTGCTCCCGCCCCAATTACTGCAGTGTATCCTGTACACAAAAAACCCGCTCCGCACAATTCTGCAGTGAAACCTGTGACAAAGATCCTGCCCAAACAAAAAACTGCAGTGTACCCCGGGTTGAAACAAGACCCTGCCCCGCAAAATTTAAATTTGCGTGTTTTCCTGTGACACAAATCCGCTCCGCAAAAATTAAGCATTTGTATCCTTTTGACAAAAGATCCGGCCCGAACAATTACTGCAGTGTATCCTGTGACACAATATCCTGTCCCCCAAAATTTAAATGCTGTGTACCCTGTGAACAAGACCCTGTTCCATAAATTACGCAGGGGTACCCTTTGGGGACACAAACCCTTTGCTCCGCACAATTTCTGAAAGGTGTTCCGGGTGCCCAAAAAAGCCCCCTGATCCACAAATTTACGCAGTGTTTCCGGGGCACAAAAAAATCCTGCTCCGCAAATTACTGCAGTGTATCCTTGACACAAGTTCCTGCCCGCAAAATTTCTGCAGTGTTATCCTGTGACACAAGATCCTGCTTGCAAAATTTTCTGCAGTGTATCCGAAAACACAAATCCTGTCCGCAAAATTTTCTGCGTGTTTTCCTGTGAAAAAAAGATCCCTGCTGGCACAATTACGCAGGGGAACCCTTGACAAAAAAGATCTCCCCCGCCCCAAATTTACTGCAGGGGTTTTCCTGTGAAAAAACAAGATCCTGAAAGCAAAATTTACTGCAGTTACCTGTAACAACAGATCCTGCTCCCCAAAATTTTAATGCGTGTTTTTTCCCTTTCCCAAGGGGGGCCCCCGGGGGGGGGGGGCACAATTACGGAG
>JAODAL010058749.1:0-21906 GCA_025379985.1 Phyllomedusa bahiana | reverse complement strand
CCAAACCCTTTCCCCCCCTTTTAAAATTCACAGAGCCGGCGCGCGCGCCCCTTAGAGCAGGGGACGCCGCCCCGGGACAGCAGGAGATGCAGGAGACAGGACCCGGGGCTGGGAAAGGATGGCGTGCCGGGGGGCGAGTGCACCACCCGCCCCCGAGACCCGGGCAGCGGCGGCACCCGTCCCGGGGACGGGGCAGAACTGCGTCGGCCCGCAGGGGGGATCCGGGCGCCGGACGCAACACCCTTTTAATACACATGATCCTATTTGCCTTGGCAGCTGCTGCCTGACACTGGCTACTACAATTAAGTTGGTTGTTGGTTGTACCTAGCATTGTTCCATTTAACAACTAATTATTAAATAAGTTTTCACTTCCCGTGTGCATAACCTTGAATGTATCCCTGTTAAACCTCATCTGCCACTTCTCTGCCCAAGCCTCCAACTTATCCAGATCACTTTGTAATAGTACACTATCCTCTATTGTGTTAATTACTTTACACATTTTAGTATCATCTGTAAATACTGATATTCTATTGTGCAATCCATCTGTAAGGTCATAAATAAATATCTAAAAAAGAAAAGTTTTTGTCCTGCATCCACCAAGGGAAGATGGAAAAAGTAAAATCACACTTTAATAGATATGATTAAAAAGAGAACTATGCACTCATAGGGCCACATGTGTGAACCTGTTTCGGTCTAAAACTCACTCTTTTGCCCATAGTAACCTATGTACAAAAAAATGAATTTTAGACCAAAACAGGTTCATACATCTGGTCCATAGTCTCATGCCCTGATGATGTGTATTAAGCCTCTTCAATATATTATTAAGAACCAGAAAGGCTTGATACGCGTCAGGAAGACATTAGACTGAGTGCATAGATCGCTTTTTCATCATATCTATTAAATCATATCTATTTGATGGATGCAGGACAGAAATCTTTCTTTTTTGGATTTACCATAAGTCTCTAAGTCTGGATGGCTGCCAATGCACCAATCCATAGGTTGTCCAAGAGGATCTATCTTCAGTTGGGGCAAGTGGTAAGCTGCATTTTTTCATGGTACTAATTCATAAATAAACATATTAAAGATTAACATATTAAATATATAAAGAAACCTGAGTTCAGACATTAAAAGAATATTTTATTACAAAAATAATTTTAAAAATACAAGAATTATTAAACATATATAATGAGTCTCACATTGATAGGCAGCAGTTCTGGAAGCTACACATCCAATTATGAAAGTATAAGGTAGCTTTCACGTCAAGGGAGGTACAGTGAGCCCTGACTGGTACCCAGCCCACTGTCCCTGCCTACTTGACGTGCTGCCCTAGACGGCAGACGGCAACTGGGCGACAGTTCCTGCGCTGCTAGAGTGCGGGGGGCCATCAGGAAGTTGAATAGTCAAGACAGTCCGGGTCAATACCAAAACGGAACGCAAAGCCACAAATCAGAACCGAGAGGGATAAACGTAAACAAGCCGAGGTCAAACACGAATGGGAGCGAGGGTACAAAATCAGAAGACCAGCCGAGTAAGTAAACAACCGAGTCAGGTACACAAGTAAAAGCACAATACAAATCACAGGAAAGCAAGGCGATGGCCAGAAAATTGTCACTAGGCGCAGCACGTCAGCTAGCAGGGAGTTTTAAATGTAAAATCCCGGATACCGCCCCTGTAGTGTTTGGAAGCGCCTCCGGGTCTCCATTGCCTGGGACGTCTGTCCACTCACAGAGCAGTCCAGCAGCAATGTATCAGGTGGGTTGCAATATCAGCAGCTGCAGCCTGTTGATCCATGCAGCCATGAATGCAGCCAAACCCTGACAGAACCCCCCCTTTTTAGGAGAGTGGCCACCTGTGATGCTTCTCAGGTTCTGGGTTTGTCCGGTAAGACACAGGAATTCCCTCAACCAGTCTATCAGCATGATGGATTTCCGCCGAACCCATGACTCTCCTCGTGACCATACCCTTTCCAAATGGACCAGGTACTGCATTTACCCTTTTGGACCTTACAGAATCCAAAATACGGCGGACTTCATATTCTAACTCCCCTCTATCGAACTGGAGAAGGAGGACTAGTGGTCGGAGTCACAGAGGCTGAATATACCTTCTTAAGAAGTGGAACGATGGAACACAATATGTATACGTAGAGAAGAGGGTAATTTCAGGCGATAGGCCTCCGGGTTAACCACCTCCTAACCACATATGGACCTTCAAACGCGGCGCGAGTTTACCAGAGGGAACTTTTATTCCGCAGACTTTGGGTGGATAACAACTTTATCCCAACCCAAACCCCCTAAGAACAAGACTCCGTCCTATCAGAATTTTCTTCTACTGGATGTTACAATTCACCCCTAGGTATTCTTTTAATCTGGGTTTGAACCAAGTTCTTCCTGAACTTGTGCCCAGACAGTGGGCACCGATCTTTAATGAATAAACATCCAGACCCCACGTTGATCAGACGAATCCCTGGAAAATGACGCAGTGCCTAGGGTGAAAACCATAATTACAGTAAATGTGAGGTCCCCGACGAGCTATATCCTGAATGTTAAGGCAATTCAACCAACGGTAAGTATTTTACCCAGTCTACCCTGCTAAGATCAGATACAAAACCGTCGGAGTTTTTGTGTTACCATTGTATTTACCCTTCTCTGTCGCCCATTAGTCTCTGGGGTTGGTAAAGTGTACAGAAGAGAAGGACAGGTGATACCCAGAGCCTGCAAATGGCCTCTCCAAAATCGAGAAAATAATAACTAAACCCCTCTGTTCCGAAACAATAATCTTCTGGTAACCCATGAAGCTTGACAAAGTGTTTGACAAAGAGTTCAGCGAATTTTTATGGGACAAACGGGAACCCCCTTAACGGAACAGATAGGCACATTATGCTGAAACCGATACCACTACAGCCAAATAACTGTTTATGCCCTCAGAAGAGGAAGGGTCTGCATAAAAATCCATGAGATCATGTTCCATGGATGTTCAGGTGATATTGTCAGGCGCGGCAAAGTTCCCGCAGGAGGACGAGTTCTGGAACCATGCCTGAGCTTCAGACCATCACAAGAAGCCACAATAGGCCTACAACAACACGAGGCAATGACGGGCCCCAGTAATTACGAGAAATAAGCTTTTTTGTGCCAGACACACCATGACCCAGACAACACAGAATCATTGAAATATTCTTTTAAAACTCGTATGCCTAAACTAATTGGGGACAACACATACCCATTTGATATGGACAGTTTAACAGGTCTCCCAAATACCTGGTGAGGAAATAACTCAGTGGCAAAATCAGAGTAAATGCTGAGACAACAGTCTCCTTGGCATATAGTGCCCGACCCTCCTGGAGATGCGTGGGCTGGCAAAATAAGGGATACTATAATAAATAGAGATGAGTGTATGGTGTAAGGGGGAGCTCTAGATTAGAGCATCAGCCTTCCACATCTTTCGAACCAGGTCCTGTAAGTAACAACAAAGTTAAAGCCGTAAAAAATAATGCCCAACGCGCCTGACGTGGATTTAACCTTTTAGCACTATCTTAAGGTAAGATTCTTATGAACAGAAGGACCGTGACCTTAAAGCTGGCACCCACGATGGAAGTGGCGCATTCTCCAGGCCCACTTAATAGCCAACAACTCCCGATTCCCAACATCATAATTTCCTTCGCTGAGAAAGTTACGTGAAAAAATGCACAATGGACGAAGGGTTTAGTCATATTAGCGACCCCCTGAGACAAGACCGCCCCTGCGCCAATATCGGAAGCATCAATATAACCTCAACGAAAAAGTGTTTTCTGTGATCAGCTTGAATCAACACCGAGCTGATACAAAACACAACTTAAGCTTCACAATGCATCTATGGCCTCAGGTTGCCAATTAGACTGACTTCACCCCCTTCTAGTCATGTCCGTCAGAGGCTGAATCTAAGACAGAAAAATTACGAATAAATTTAACGATAGTAGTTCGCAAACCTAGAACCGCTGTTATGGCCTTCAGAGATGAAGGGCGGACCAATCGAAATGCCTGAATTTTACAGGGTCCATACTAAATTAGGTTAAGAATCAAGATGTATCCCAAGAAAGGTACCACCTGCACCCCAAAAACACATTTTTACAAGCTTGAACAAACAAACTGTTTTCTTCAGGATTTGCAATACCTGTTTTACATGTTTAACGGGGACGTACCAATCTTCCGAATAGATTAAAAAACGCCATAACAACAACCAATAAGTTCACGGAAAACAATCATTACGGTTCTGAACACTCGCGAGCATTACACAACCCGAACGGTCAATCACCAGTAATTACTCAAAATTAGACCGTTCAGGAGTGTTAAAGACGGTTTCCACTCAACCCCTATCTCGGATACGGATGAAGGTTATAGGCCCCTCTAAATGTCCAACTTTGGAAAACCATTTTGGCTCCCTGGATTTGGTTTAACAATCATGGATCAAGGTAATGTGAATTGGTATATTTTACCATTATTTTATTCAGTTCACGGTAATCTATGCAATTGGACGAGGCCTCCATCCTTTTTTTTCCTACCAAAGGAAAAACCTAGCACCCCAAGGGAGACACCGAAGTCGGATATGCCCCTTCATGTAAACTTTCTGCAATATATTGCTTCATACCATTCTCTCGTTGAGACCAGACAAGATTTATCTATCCTCCCCTTGGAAACCTCACTCCAGGGACTAGGTCAATGGCACAGATCGTAAGATCTATGAGGGGGTAGTATCTCCGACTTGTTTCTGAGAAAATACTGCAGCAAAGTCACGGATATAAACAGGAATATGCTCCACCTCAGTTTTGCCCATATGGTAGGGAGACATCTGTCAACGACACCGTTGTTCCCCACTTAACTAATTCACCTGAAATCAGTCAAACCCTGGGTTAATGTTTTCTGAACGCCAGGGCAGTCCCAACCCACATCAGGGGCACCCCCTCATAATATATAGAATACAACTTTCAGTATGTAAGGATCCGGCACCACCATCTCCCAGCTCAGTAGTACAATGTTGGATTGTGCCCTATCTAGTGGAGTGGAGTCAATAGCCACAACCCTTAGAGACTCAGATAGCATTCTCCAAAGGTAGGCCTAGACAATTGACGAAGACTCATCAACAAAAAAAGAACTGTATTTCCAGTAAACTCACACTAACGCCACGTTCCAGAACCAGAACAACGACACACTCATAGCAATTACTAGAAAATCTTAACATACACTAGCTACAGCCAATCTACACTTTTCTGGAGTTATCATGATAGTAAAGATTACCATGGAATCAGCCCTAGCGCTCGGTGCGAATATCTTCCAGCTGAACCACCTAAGCGCTGCGTGTTTTAGGAGGCCATGCATCCTTAGCCGGGAATTTGCGTAGTACTTCCCAGAAATGCCGGTTGTCCCAGTCTTTCGCCAAGTCAGCAACAACATACCCACCCGTTATGGGGTGCGAACGAGTATCTAACTCCGGACACTAGTCAGCAGTTCAGCAGAAGAAGCACCCCACTTTGCAATTGGGGCATCCTCTGGGTTACATCGGAACAACGTGTCTAGAGTGCCCATGGTGGTGGACCACTGGAGATGGAAACCCTTTTTCCCTGACTTCTTCCCTAAAACCTCTGTCCAGACCGAACGGCGACAGTGCCATGGCCTCTCTAACGTACCAAGATAGGGGGTAGTTAAGCCACCATCAAAACCTTCACATGATTGGCTAACCCTAATCTAAACTGGCATCTGAGAGCATGAGCGAGCTACTATTCCTCACCGTCAGAACGGAACAACACCATCTCGAACTAGGAAATTCGAGAAGCGAAAAAAATCATCCTCCACCGGATCTTTTTACCCTGCATTCAAGGAGGTCAGTCTGAGCCTCGCCACAGCTTCCCCCATCTGGGTCATCAAAGATACCCGCTTACAACGGCGCGCATAACGAACAGCTCTGTCGCACCTAGAAGACAGATTCAGCGAATCTCGTGTCGGCGAATAGAATGATCAACTGCCCCTACCCAACTGCCTGCGTTGAGGGCACCCAGAAGTAGGGAACATAACCATTCCCACTCTTGCTCCTCAATTCCGAGGTACGTGGGCGGAGCCTAAAAATACACAGGCGGACCATCCCTCTCTAAATCCTACAAGGCCTTCCTGATTTACCTGAGAACCCTTGTCTCAGTCAACAGAAGGGGTCCACAGGAGGGGAAGGTATTGTGCAGGGACACTACAGCCATGGGGTAGACTCCCTGCTGTTCTACCCACGTGCGCCAGAATCCTGGACTACCTGGTAAGCCCCTGCATTTGCCTCAAGCCATAGACCTGTCATGGGGTTCATAGTGACGGTAGAGCACGTAACGGTTACGGCGCCTGTGAATAAAGATTCCTCACGAGTTTTCAATTGCGGTAAGAGTACAACAAGTGAGCCCAGACTGGTTACCTTCAGCGCACCACTGATTCATATCGCTCTGACCTTAACCTCTAAAGCGTAAGTTAGCTGAGTGCCCGACAGAATGGGCGAGACCGGCAAAACTGGGGTCGATCAGTCCCTGACGCTGCAAGAATGCGGGGCCGTCAGAAGTAGAATATTCAGACAGTCGGGACGAATACCAAAACGGGAATGCCAAAACCACAATCAGAACTCAGAGATAAACGTAAAACACAAGCCGAGGTCAAACACGAACGGGAGCGAGTACAAAAATCAGAATGATACAAAAGGTCCGACATAGTCTTAAAGAAAGTATACAAGCCGAGGTCAGGTATTACACAAGTAAACAGCACAAATACAAATCACAGGAAAGCAGGCAGCCCTACTTGCGAAATCTACCACAATGGCGACAGCAATCAGCTAGCAGGATTTTAAATGTGATTCCCCGGATACCGCCCCTGTAGCTGAACATTTGGAGCGCTCGTGCTAAACCATTCATGGGAATCATATCCCATTTTATGGCTGGCGTCTGTCATCTACTAGAAAGAGCTGCATGTCCCAAGCAGCAAGAGCCAATATCAGGGTGGGTTGCAATCAGCTGCTGCAGCCTGTTGATCCCTGCAGCCTGAATGCAGCCTAGCCCTGACAGTAGCATAATCAAGAAAAGAGATCCCATGTTCCTACATGATATAAAAAATTACCAAATTCATATGTAATTAACAGATATCTCAAAGCCCAACTCATAAGCAACTAAATAAATTCCTCTAAGGTGCAAAGTAGTAATTCATATATACAAGTGCAATCCAATTCAGAAAGACCTAATTGATATACAGGATGAGAACTAAAGCACTGCTGCTTGGTGTAACATATAATTATCAGCGACAACAGAATGTCGGCAGTTTACACCTTAAAACAAGGTAACAATGAATTGGTTCTTACTACTGCGTGAGCCCCGTCCACCACTAATTGCTGCTAATAGAGTAGTTCCGCAGGAACAGCGCCTTGCCCCATTTCAATGCAAATGCCATTATTTGGAGCGAGGAGGGGCTAGGGTGTTGCCTGACCCTCAGCTGGTGAATTGGAGACGTCTAGGAGTTTAATAAATCTATCCTCAGGTCTCCTCCAGAGTAGGGTAACTGTCCCGAAGTGTAAGATAATCATCCTCTATGTCACATTGGCTGCAGGAAAACAAGAGAATCAAAAACAAGGAATGCGGTATCTGTGCCGCTGATCACAGCTGTCAAGCTCTCTGATATATATGATACCATGTCACGATAATCCTGATACTCGGGAGGACACACAGAGGATTAGACCCAACTCTAAGAACTAGAAAGTCGCATGATGCTCATCAAGAATTTTTTTGCGCCACAAAGAAGTATGATCTCAACAAAGAGTTCAGGAAACTGGTATAAAGGATATGGGCTATAAGAACTGATAAAAAACATTACATTAAGAACAGCCATTGACAATGTGTCTGAAATAAAACAGGTGAAAATTAAAAAATGTTTTAAGTGCAATAAAGTTATTTTAACCCATTAATTCTCAATATATGAATTATAATGAGTGGACTTCAAAGTGCATTACTAAAGTATGACCAACTTGTCTAGAGCTCTAAATAACACTCCACTTTGTCTATGACCCCATAGCAACTAATCAGAGCGCCCCTTTCAATTTCACACTCGCAACGCACTATTGACACAAATAAAAGGTGCTCTAATTTGGTTTTTCTTATGGGCAACAAAGTGAGTTTAGACTTAGGGCGATCATGTCAGAAACAACAGCGCTTCTAGATCTACCCTAATGCCAGTTTATACAAGGGCACATTAAACATTGAGTGTCATTAAATGGCCTTAGAAATAAAATAAACCTGTCAAAAATCTGGCATGTGGTATGCGTAATATAGCCTATTTAATGCACCTACTTTAGGCATATACCAAAAAAAGGAGCATACCATATCATTGCTAGCATATTTAATGCACCTACTTTAGGCACATTCAAAAGTGTCAAATGCGCCTAGTTTTGGTGTACGACAGTTCGTTTATATAGAGAATACGGTGTCAACAGTTTTTGGGTGCAAAATACACCAAAAAAATGGTCCAGCCCTAATGGGACTTGTCGCCCTTACTCAGTTTTCATACATGGGGCCCCAAATGTTTAAGAGAAGTGAAATATAATTAATAAAAGTGTATCGATGAGATTTTTATCAATTCCTGTATTTTTTATTACTTTTGTAATAACATATATGTTTTGAATTTCTGGATTCTGTATTTTTTTAGGTAGTTTTTATTTTTATATATATTTTTAGCAGAATAGGCTTTGCTGTGGATTCAGAGATGTGCACATACTTTTTCTGCAATGTGTATATGGAGTTTTGAAAATCCCATTTAGACACTACATTGTAAACCAGATGAAAAATCTGCAGCAAATCCACCCATGTGAAAAAGAGTAAATACCACAGCACAATGTCTCACCGAGTCAATGTATGGATATAACAAAGTGTAACTTGATGTGTTATCTGTTCATAGATCACAAACAAATTCATTGATAAGTACTGCAAAAGTTGAGATAACTTCCTTTGCCATGATTTAATGGTGTTTTATCTGCTGAGTTTATCTTTGCCACATCTGTATCATGCAAGGCCTATAGACACAATGGGCCTCATGTATGAAAAACTGTCTAGCCATAAGGCTATGTTCACACAGCTTAATTGCGGGACGTATTTCGCCCCGCAATTACGCCGTGTGTACAGGAGCGGGGCGGGGGGTCTGGCAACTCGCTGGCCCCATAGACATTCATTATTCTTGGCGCGGATTCGCCGTGAACAATTGACATGTCACTTCTCTCCCCGCTCTCCCCATTCTCTATGAGAACTGTGGATTACCGTAATAAATTGGGATCATCTCGCCCCTATTTTGCGCATAGGGCCAAGATACGCCCAAAAAAAACGCCGTATGAACATACCCAAAGTGTCTTTTTTTTGGCCTAGAAACCACTAAACAGCCAGCTTTTTTTTTCTTTTTCGGGTCTAAAAAAAAAAGAAATTAGATTTGTGTGTTTTCTATAGGAAAAAAAAGGGGATGGCAAACTTTTAAAACCCGTTAAATGGGGCCCTTTGAAAAATTGTATCTATCAAAAGTCCATAAAGATAGATACAAGGTAATGAAGATCTTAGTATTGTGTATATTTGACATTCAAGCAAAAACCTGAAAAAAAAACAAAAAAGCCTGGGCAAAACAAATGGCATGTTATTGAGAACTACAAATTAATGCATTTGGGTTTTAAAAATAAATTTTCTCTAAATAAAAAAATTCCCAAGGGGGCTTTTAAATTTGCACAACAGTCCCCGGGTTTCAATAACATCCCCCAATTTTTGCCCTGAAAAGGGAGGGAAAGGGTTTTTAAATTTTATTTCTAAAAAAAAAAGAGGTGCTTCCTTGTCTTTAAACATCTATATCTGATCCCATTTGTTAAGGTTCCATCATTGTTATTACTGTGTTTTGACCGAACCTTTCTGGTCCATCTTTGGTTCTTCTGCCAAAATGGGGAAATTGTTGACTGTAATTGTTTCCTTGCAAATCTCAAAAATTTTGTTCTTGAAATAGTCGCTTTCCCTCTATTTTGAAAAGGGGCGGCCATTTTAAAATAAGAAATTTTTATTATTATTATTTTTATAGTAGCTTCATCTTTGGGCAGTCTGCCTATTTTGCATAAGGACAGAATTTACCAATTTTTGAAGATACGTTCTGGCTTCAGAAATATTTTTACCCAAAGTAAAGAATAGTTAGAAAGAGGATTTCTCCCTCTGAAGGATGTGGTATGGTGTATATCACATACAACAATGTGTAATGCTTCATTTTAGCCTGTGGTGGTGCTAACTGAATGAATTTCACTGCCGTTTACAGCTGATCACTAAGGATTCCAGCAGTGGGGCACTACTTGATCATTTTATTTTATGAGGACCTATAAAATATAAATGGATTCTCCCAAGCAGATTGCCCCTTTAACTTTTTATGTAGAATTAAATTAATAATGTTGAATAGCTGAGTCTGAGTTCCTTTAAGTTCTTCACTAATTATTGCTTGACAACTGGCTCATTTTCACATAATATAGTCCCACCTCTAATGACAATACACAGAAATAATGAGAAAATACACACAAATCAGGCTATCATTACTATCGTCTGTATTAATAAAAGAATGTAATGTACACAGATATAGTCAATTAACTTTTAGAAATAGTGGTTGTTCTTTATAATAGCAATTGTCTGCAATTCCCTGCTTCAGAATAAACCATGCTTTTCTAGGATGAAAAGAAACATAGAAAATCCCAAGTCTCATTAATTGTTTAGAATTGTCTACAACTCTTACATATTACATTGGCGTATTTAAATGCACTTTTATCTTGCTTACTGTATTTATTTTTAAGATATTTTATTAATCCATGTCTCTTCTATTTTGTTTTTCGTCACTTTTCCCAATGAAGCTATTAGCATTGCAAATGTAGCAGAAGATTTTTTTTTGGGTGAAGTAACTATCGAATCAAAGTTCCTGACTGGACAGCCAATCTGGGCTGGCAATACACTTAAAGCACAGTAAGTATGTATATAAAAAAAAGCGTAAATAGTCACCGAACCTCTTTTAGTGGCACCTCCCCTCTGAAGCCATTGGAGACATGGTGATTGATGTCATTTTTTGTATCTGCCTCTTCCATCCACTCAGATTGACAACCACAGCAGAAGGATGTCAGATCCAGAGTGACAGTCTAAAATTTGATTTAATCCCCTAAGCACCAGGGCTGATAAGGCCTCAATGATGCCTCCCTGCATTTTAATAGTCATATTTTTTTTTAAGTGACGCAAAGGTATGAGGACTTGTTTTGTGCGGGAGAAGTTGTATTTTTGGGGGGGCGTGATTTAAGTTTATAAATAAACTATTTGCAGCATGAACATAAAAAAAGTGTTTTTCTGCATTTGCTTTTTTGCACTATTCACATTTCACAGTAAATTAACTGTTAGATTAATTCTACAGGTTATTACGGTTGTATAGATACCTAATATGTGTAGGGTTTTTTTTTTGTTTGTAATGTATGACAAAAAAAATATACTTATTTTATTATGTATTTTGTTTTATTTTTTTCTACACTTTTTATTTGTTTACTTTTTTTATGCCATAAAGGGATTACTATTTAACTTTTTTTCTCACTTACTAATGTATTAGCATGCTCCTGTACACTCCTGCATACTAATACACTAGATTCTGTATCAGTATGACACAGGCTGAAGTTAGGGCAGCATACAGTGTTCCCTGACCGCAGGCTTGCTATACAGACAGGCCTGGGGTTTTCCCCAGGGCTCCCGGGTGACCGTACGACATTCCCCGGGGTCTTCAGGTAACCGGAGTTCCTCCCCTTAGAAACAAAGCTGTTATCTACAGCTTTGTTCCTAGCACAGAAACGGCAACGGGAGCCGCAAAACCCCTTTTGTCTGCAGCAACGTCTTTTGGTGTTTCTGCAGGCAGATGACCTGCACTGCTCGCTGTCAAAAGTTGGTAGGTGGTTGTTAAGGGGTTAAATACATTTTCTACATTAAAAAAGGTCTAAAATTAACAAATATGCATAAAAAATTATTTTTTTTTTACCAATGCCTTCAACTATTGGTTTTCTATAAAAGATATGTGCTTCCTCAAACAAAAACCCACTGGCCCTTAGTTTTTTAAAAATGGTTCTCTCATCTTCCACAGAGTCTCCTTTTCACAGCTGTTTTCAGGCTTCCACTTGCTGTGCAGGCTGTGGGCAGTTCTGCAGCAGTGACTGACATTTCAGCTCTTCTATCTCCTATTCCTAGCTGCACCAATTAGAGGACATTGGTAATAGAGGAGTTTTGAAAATAAAATTACACACACTCCAAGCAGGATGTCTATAAGTATGAGGTTCAGAACAGTATTTGTCATGAGAGGGTCCTGCCAAGATGAGAAAAGTGATTCTTCTACATTCACTATATTTACAATTTTGCCATAGGCAAACTTAAACTCAATCAGTTCTCAATCTATAAGACACTAAACGTAAATTTATTTTGTACTTAACCTCTATTTACACACTATTAAAATTCCTGATTTCTAACCTCTCAATTTTTCCCTTCCTACTCTGAAGGAAATAACTCCTTTCCATTATCAAGTCTGGTGTACCCCACCTACTAACAGGAAAACCTGTATATATAACAGTAATTTAAGAATCCACTACGGGATGCCAAGCATCCTACTTGGGCAGTTCATCCTAATTCTAATGGACTAAAACATTATAAGGCTTCTTGTAACACACTCTGCTGCGGGTGCATACTTTGTAGACAGAGGTGAGAAATTATACAATTTAAACAAGTCATGCCGACTCCCCCAACATGTTTCACCAGTTAACTTGGCTTCATCAGGGGTAATAGGTCCGGTCACTTGTGGTAAGGTTAGAAATCAGGTTTTTAAATAGTGTGTATAGAGGTTAAGTACATAATAAAAGTTATGTTTTAGTGTCTTATAGATTGAGAAGAGTTTAAGTTTGCCTATGGCAAAATAGTAAATATAGTGATTAATAGTCACTCTCTCTTTTCTTCTACATTCACACTCATCTGTGTATTTACATATAAAGATAAGTTTCACTCTGAAGCCCAGCACAAGGCTTCTGACATCTCTCTCTAATTCAGTGATATCACCAACCGAGGTGTTCGGTAACCTATGGAAGCTTCTTTAAACAAGCAGTAAAAAAGAACTGCTCTGACTCTGAATTAAAACAATATTGGCTTTATATATCTTTCCCTACTGGTTGAAAGCTAATCATTGAAATGGGAATACCCCTTTAATATTTGTTCAGGGTTATTCAGGGCAATTCTGGAGCAGGTGGGGTCATCTTTTCAGGGCGGTTACTCTGAAAAGGGGAAAAACTTAAAGGGGTTTTGCCCCGATGTAATGTTGACGTGGGATCCTCCAAAATGGGTATTTCATTACTTTTCTAAATATATGTGATTATAAAAAGTCAAGCCTGTGAGAGCTACAGCTTTCTTTACAGTACATGCCCTTAGTTACTTAAATGTTTCATTAGACACGGACCAGGAGGCTGATCTGACCGCGCTTGCGTGTTTGCACTTCTTATCTGATGACAGGGAACATGGAAGGAGCTTGCTAGGGTGGGAGAAAGTGCAGTGTATGAGGCTGTCTGCTGTATAGAGAATCCACTGTTGTAATGTAATTATCTTAGTAAGCATTGCAGACGCTCCCTTGCTTCCTCGCTCTGTGCAGTGAATAAGGCTTTCTGCTGTATTGAGAATCCAATGTTGAAATGTGATTATCGTAGTAAGCATTGCAGATGCTCCCTTGCTTACTCGCTCTACTCGGGCCCCTCTCCCTTCCCCCTGCAGCTGTTCATGACACTGCATGATTTATTTATCTTCTGTCCTGACCAGATAACAGGTAAGCAAGTCTCTTCATGGCAAAACCCCTTTACAGAAAGTAATTGGTGTATCTATTTTCTCCACCCATTTGTTTTAATGATATCATCAGAAATGTAGAGACTATTGGAGCACCACAAAGGGCATCCACCTGCTTAGAGTTACAACATTGAAAGGGTGGTAGATGCCATTTCTCTTAATTAGGTTCATCTTTTTTTTCCTTATAATAATTCCATTTGATTAGTCTATATACATTGCATACATTTTAGTGACACTAATAAAAGTTATGTTTTAGAGGGCTGGATTTTTTTCAACAATCGAGCCACCTCAAGAAAAGTGTCACCTCCACGGGAATAAGAAATTGAAGAAGACTTCTCATCTCATGATATCATGGCAGATCACTAAGATTAGGATTGGTGGTGGTTCGACCTCTAGAAAGAAGAATTTGTTCTGAAAACGAAGAGGAAAAAATGTTTACTTTCTTGCGCAGTAGATCTTATTGTTGCCCAATTTGCAGAACATTGCAATTAGAGCTGGGCGAATTTCCCGAAATTCGTTTAGTTCACTTCGCCAAATTTCTCGGCAAAAAATAACTTCGTTACGAATTACTTCGGGTCACGAATCTCGTTAAAAAACATCTATTTCCAAGCTGCAACAGAGCCTGATAGGGTGCTGATAGAACGTTGTGCCATGCTTAAATATGCAGAGGAGCTTGGTTTGGGTCTTCATACAAGTTTTGTTTTAGTATGACACGCACATGATGCCGCGCTCTTTGAATCGCTGCATATAAATTCCCTGGCACTATTAAGAGGGCAAAAACTGACCAAAAAAACTGAAGGGGGAATGTTGCTGATAAAGTATGTCAGAGAAAGCTGGAAAAAAAAAAGCTGAGAGCTCAGGGGCAACATAGTGACAGAGTGTGGAGGTGACGGCGGCAGCCACGCAGCATGAGAGTCAGGACAGTGGCACAAGGACATTCTGGAGGTGGCAAAAACAGGAATAGGTCACAGAGTGGCACAATGACCACAGTGTTGAGTTGACGGCATCATCAGCAGCAGCAGATGAGGTCAGACAGTGGCACAATGTCCAGTGTGGAGGTCACGGCAGCAGATGAGGTAAGGAGTGGCACAATGACATTCTGAGAGGCAATAATCAGGAGTAGGCCAAAGAGTGCGCACAATGACCACAGTTTCTGAGTTGACGGCATCAACGCTAGCAGCAGCATGAGGTCAGACAGTGGCACAATGACATTCTGGAGGTGGCGGCGGCAGAAGCATGAGGTCAGACAGTGGCACAATGACATAGTGTGTAGGTCACGGCAGCAGCCACAGCAGCAGCATGAGGTCAGACCGTGGCACAATGACAGAGTGTGGAGGTGGGTGGCAATACAGGTCCTGGATAAAGTTGGTTGGTGGCGCTGGAGGAAACAGTCAGCAGTGTGTGGCATCAGGCGGGTGGCGGATCAGATTAGTGCTGTGGGCAGGTAGTTTGAACCCAGACTCATTTCTCACAGTTTGGGTGACGGCGTTCATGGCTGATGTAGTCTGACGCCATAAGGGCATTGGTGTGTGGAAATCCTGGGCACGATCCATGCTGATTCATGTGACAAAGGTCAGTCGTTCCACATTCCGCGGACAGCGGGTTCTCCTTGGTGGTAAACAATGGCCCCGCCGCTCTGACACCGCTCTGAAGGCCCACTACTGGCCGGGCAAGGACAGCTTCTCCACTGCAAACTCGGGCAAGTTGCGGCCACTCATCCAGTTTGGTGCCCGTAGTCCAGCGGATCTTCTAACTGGGGTGGCAGGTGCTGTTCCAAGTAGGCCACAACCTGTTGGTCAGGGTCTGACTCCAGTCCTGATGCTGCTGCTGCTGGCGACTACCTCCTCACTAGGCGGGTGAAGGAAGCTGCCATCAGTGACTCCAGACTAGGTTACTGCTGGATGGAGCTGGTATACTGCTCCTAACCCCCCCCCACCTTCCCCAGCAGCGTGGCAGTAGTATGTGAGCGCTGAGGAACCCCCCGGTCAAGACCTGTCAGAGGAAGGGAGATGCCGCACATGGGCAGCGGCCACTGATTACAGAGGATTTCCCTTTAGTATTTGAGTTTGTCCTCCCTATCAATAGCTGGGAAAAAGGCTCCATTTTGGACCGTAGCGAGGCCTCCAAATTGGGGTGGAGAGCACAGAAGTCATCACTCTGCCGGAATGGTGACCTATTCGGCTGTCACTAGCCAGGACAAATAAGCATGCTGGGGGCCATCTGCACAGTTATCCGAGGGGCTCCCTGCCTCCATCTCCATTGTATAATGCCACGGAGCTTGCGGGTCATTTGACTCGTCTTCCTCATCTCCATCTACCTCCTCCAGGCTGCTCTCTGCTCCTCCTCTCTTGTCACTGGGTAGAATAATCCACTCATTCACAGACAATGCTTCTGCCTCCAAATGTCCTCCTCCTCCTCCTCCTCCTCCATTTCAGTCCTCCATGGACTCATGTGCCGCGAGGATGTTGTCGCCACGACTCCAGTCCCCTCCAGACAGGTTTTTCACCATCTGTTCAAGGGACATGAAGCAGTGGAATGAGTTATTCTTCCCGTAGTCCTGGCGACTGAACAAATAACGTGGCCTCCTCGAATGGCTCAACCAAAACGAGGTGTCACCGCATGTGCTGCCAATGGGCTGACATCTAGTTTTCACCAGGGGAGTACTACTGTCGCCTGGATCATCAAAAAAATTCGTTTAATGGCCTTTCTCTGTTCATAACTGTCGGTCCAAACATGTGCAGGCTGGTTTTCCAACGGGTGGAAACCATCGCATATCAGAGTGTGTTGGGGAGCCGTTCTGCCGCTGCAACTCGAGGGAGGTGTTCCAGGCTTTGTACGAATGGATAAAGTGCATTCACAGGTTTCCTGGCCATTTTCAGATTGTTCTGAAGATTCGGTGGAAGACGTTCAGGAACATTTGCACAACCTGATTGAACACGTGCGCCATGCAGGCGCTTGGACCATCCTCCTCGGTTGCAGCGCGTGAACCATGGTCCTCCCATTGTCCGTCTCCATGGTTCCGATTTGCTGTTGGCGCAGAGTAAGCCACACATCGATTCTTGCTGCAATGGACCACGGAGCAGTTCCTCCCCTGTGTGGACTTCGTTCGCCCGAGGCAAGCCAGGTTTAGAAACTGCGTGGACACAGCTGTACCCTACACATGGGGTATGGATGGGGTAGCCCCTAGTACTTGTGGAGGCTGAGATGCTGCGGTGGTGGTGGAGGAGGAGGAGGCGGACTTGGCATGGTGCAAGCAGTTTGACTACGTGGAGGAGAAGCGGCGTCTCCTGTCAAGTTGTTGGTGTGCCTGGGCCGGAAGCACATCACCCAGTGGGCGTAAAGGACATGTTACTGGCCCGACCGTAGTTACAGCTCCTGACGTCGCGCTGCCGTGCTCCTTGAACAAAACCGATAAGCTTAAGGACTGGCCCACCTTATGTTCTACATATGTATGAAGTGCTGGTACTGCCTTTTTGGAAAGAAATTACGGCTTGGAAAACTCTCCGTCTCGGCTGAGCACAAAGCCATTAGTTCTCTGAATGGTGCAGAGGTCCACCATTTGGAAAGGGAGGGACTGCAGTACCCACAACTTGGACAGGAGCACGGTCAGCTGCTGCACTTAGGATGGGTTGGACGCATTCTGTTGTCTCTTGACAATGCCTCGCTGAACGACTGCTGTGCACCATGAGTAGCGAGGAGCAGGAGCATCTGCGACCGGGAGATGATGTCAAAGAGAAACCAGCTCCCTTCTGCAGAGGTGTTGGAGCCTTGAAGGCTGCAATGTCTCTCTAAACATCTATACTTTGCCGCCTACTGCAAGAAGCAGGCGATATTGGCCCCATTTCGTCGCTGCTAAGTAGCTGCTGACAGCCCTCCTCAAATTGTTCAATCCTCGCTATATATGCGCTGAAGCCCTGATCCGATATAGATCTCTGGCTGAGAGAACCGGATGGACAGAGCGGGTTGAGGACAGGTGAGGGCCGCTGACCCGCTTCCCGGGCCATGCCAACTAAGGGTTGTGTCTGACGTTCCCACCGATCTTGGCTGGGGTTGTCAGATGTCATCTGGGAGGAAGTGGATGACCTAGTAACCAATCAAGAACCATTGGGTTGGCTAGTCAGAAACACGGCCCGCAAGATGACAGCGGCAGTTGTGCCTCACCGATGTGACCCTCTGCTGCGACGTCCCCTTGCTGTGCTGCTGACTGGGCCTGGAATGGTTTGGGCTCTGGCACTCACAGGTGAAGAGCCTGCCACCTCTTGTCTGACATACTGTTTATTCTAATAATGTACTGGACACTGTTTAGATGAGATAATCTGTATATGTAAATTACACACCCTGTATTTGACTCCCAAATGAACCAGTAAGAAGCTTGGGTAACACTTGGATATATAATTGCGCTCCACAAGGGGCAGGAGATATTGGGACTTGTATGTGCCGTTCAAAAAACTCTGTGTATTTTATGAATATAAAAGCACAAACGCTTAATTAACTTTCGGATATGAATTATGCTAAGTAATTTCTCTGTGGCAGGTGAAAAACAAAGTTTCTTTACTGAGTACAACTGCAGAACATGCTTAAATTAACCCTGGATGTAAATTGCGGCAAAAGATTGAGCGACCAGAAACTACTAGCTTTGTAGCGTGTTACAATTTCGTGTTTTCTTCGTACACAACAAGAGAAAAAATTGTAATTAAACCTTTGTTGTTGAATTATGGTACAGGAAATGTGTCATTTTTGGCGGTGAAAAAGACGGTTTCTTGGAGTCTCCAGAGCAGAAAAACACGCTTAATTAACCCCTGGATGTTAATTGCGCAAAAGAATTGGAGCAGCCAAAAATGAAGTGGGTATTTGTATTATTCAAAACGCTGTTTCTTTAAATGAATGCAACAGGAACTGGCTTAGATCCCCCTTGGATATTCAATGTGCTGTTGAGCAGAGAGCATTAAAATGTATATGCAGCCTGCTTGTGGACGCACACTGGGACTTCAGATCCAATACACAAAAAAAGCAGAATAGAACGTTAAGAGGAAGCAGTCTCTGAGAACAAGCTGAGAACCCCACAAAAATCGCTGTATAAAAATCAGTTCTTCAGCAACAATCAAAGCGGGCAGCTCCTTCCCTGTCAGTACAGTGAGAGCGGTATGAGCTCCCAGCGTCGCGCCGGACTTATATAGTGTGGTGACGTCACAGGATTCCCTGCCGGTCTCTGATGGCTTCACTCTGCACATGTCATGCAGGCTATGGCCCTTCTTCCTCCCAGAGTTGCTGTGGACCCATGTAAGCCATGTGCTCGCAGCCATTTTTATCATATCAAAAGCTCACTTCGTTTCACGCAAAGTCCCCCAAACTTCGCCTTCGTTTCACCCCCCCCTGACACGATGTTTTCCTGAAATTCTAAACGAATTCCACTTCGTTAGAATCAATTCGCCCATCTCTAATTGCAATACAACCCATTCAAGTAACTGAGACAGTGTTGTAGTCCCCTGCACAGTGATAAACTCCATCACTACAAGCAGCAATGTTTAGTACTGCAGGACCTTTATTCAAAGGATTGTGAAGATACCAGCGAGAGGACCCCACCTATCATTAAAGGGGTTTTGCCACAAAGTAAAATTTATGTGGGAAGTTTGAAAATAAATAATAAACATTTTCCCCATTCATCATTATTAAAAATTCATTTTTGTTTTAGCTGCTCCTTTAGTGATCCATTGTTTACAGCTCATCTCCAGGGGATACGACCAGGGCTGTGAGCTGCTCAGTCCTGGTCGCACATGCTCAGACATCACCTCTCTTCTCAGGCAGATACTGAGTGTTCAAACCCTGGGTGCTGTCATTCTACTCCTGTCCTTTGGACTCCCTAGTAATAAGTCAAACAGTGCAAATTAAAAAAAAGAAACTTCAATGAGGTTTGTGCATTGATAAAGAGAAAAAAAAAATTCAAAGGTTAAGTTCCTTCAGGGATTTCAACTTAGGACCCTTGTGATGTGAAGCAAAAATGTTACCTCTGAGCTACTCATAGCTCTTTGCATAAACAGACCTTCCTTTGACTAGAGAGAAGTAAAGGGCTGGTGATGTCATCCTGCTGAATCACATGATATGCAATTCAAACAAATCACACACACACCCTTCACAGCACACAGAGCTGAAGAGCTGGAGGCAGAAGGTATGAAATGAGATTGTGGCAAAACCCCTTTAAGTGATATATAGTGATATAGTGATAGTGGCATATGGTGAGAAAACCCTTTCATTTCTCATGACTCATTTTTGCTATATTGACCTCCTCATCCCTATTATATCTGTAGCAACAGATTTTGTTATTATTACAACTATTGTATTCTTCATGTGTACAATATGAATGACTTCAACCAGTATTCATAAATATCTCATTTAATCACTCATGAGCAATGTCAGTTTTCCATATATGCATAATAGCCATTGTCCTACCTCCATATTTACCATATAGGAGATCAGATTTCTCTGTATCTTCATTAAAATATCCGTCCTAATGTGATATCTTCTTAGTGTTCACATTTAGATGAGACTACTTATTGTGTCTTCCTGCATTGTTGTTTAGAGTGTCACTTATAATGTACAGTATTCCTATTCTTATGAGAAATATTAATAAATCTAGGGTTGTCAGGGACTAAGCACCTAATTCCAAAATGGCCAGAAAACTGTTGAATTTAAAGATTAAATAAAATAGCTTTTTTTTTCTCCCCTTCCTTTGGATATCAGCAGCGAGATTGAATCACTTGTGATCCCAGGACGAGTAGCAAAATTTGCATGAGAAAGTTCCACATGAATTGCAAATGACTACGGGAATCTAAACTTATATTAAAATAAAAAAAAGAATGGCAAGAGGACGGCAATAAGAAGTGCTTTGAAGGCTGCAGACTTATTATTGAATAAGCTTACCTGCAAAGGGGAGGGCAGTTGTCTACCTCAATGAATCAGCTAGGTGGAAAAAATAGGAAACAGGAAAAACATTTGTTTATGCGATTTACAAAAGTGAATGCACTAAAGGTAGATATGTTTTGCTTTACCTCCAAAATGATCTTGAGATGTATAGGCACTTAAAGGAAAGTTCTTGTATATTAAAGCAGAGTTGAGTACAGATTCGTATGTACCCAAACAATATTCCGTGGTGGGCATACATAATGGTGAGCCCAAATTTAAGTTCAACCATTTGTACTTTCTCATTGGCAGTCTTTCAATAATTTCCAAATACCCTATTAATTCTGAGTTAATAGAAGGTCACCAATTAAGGATCCTTATTTATTCACCATGGTTGGAGAACACAAAGGATGCTTTTCAATCTCTATATTAAGTGAGTGGTTCATTGATTTAAATAGTCCAATAAAACATAACTTTTAATTATATAAGAAATAAAACATATAAAGAGATAGACTCACCACAATGGAGATGGGCACCAATCATCCTGATTCCTCTACTGTGTCAGGATGCTAATCCAATTCCCTTCAGAGATGGCAATAAATGGAAACCCACACTGTTAAAAGAGGTGTAATAGATTTCTAGTCTATACTGTCCATATGGCCAAAAAACCCTATTACAACCCTTAGCGGGGCAATCGCCCTGACAAGAGCGGCCCAGCAAAACTTGTACCTGTTATACTCTAAGAAAAAATCCCTAATTCTGCAAACATTCAATAATAAAAAAAAAACAGTCACAAACTGGATGCGTTTCGTTCAGCTAGGATTAAACTCTTCAGTGGGCAAAAGATTGTATTAGCATTCAGCATTAACAGAAAGGGTAACAAAAAATGGGGTAAAGGCTACTGTGCAAGAAGAGGGCTATAATTCTATAAAATGACCCTTAGAATCTCTTATAGGCTCAGCTTAGTTCGGCCCTAGGTGAATTAAATGTGTCGGGGTTGAGACTGTATTTTTGATTATTGAATATTTGCAGAATTAGGGATTTTTTTTCCTAGGGTATAACAGGTACAAGTTTTGTGGGGCCACTCTTGTCATGGCGATTGTCCCACCAAGGGCTGTAATACGGGATTTGGC
>JAODAL010058748.1:0-21906 GCA_025379985.1 Phyllomedusa bahiana | reverse complement strand
TTTTCCAAGGCCCAAACCCCCACGATGCGGCGCCAAAATGTGGGGGGTTTTTTTACCAACAGGGTCACCTTTTGCCCCGGTACCCCAAATCACGACGGGGAACATTATCGGCGATAGAAACTGAGTCAGAACAAGTGTTCGGGGATCAAAATCTCTTTCATGTTCCAAGCAAGTTTTGACAATACAATGCATTACACACATATTTTGTATGATCTGTAATCGGGCAAGCGCAAGGCGCGATAAAGTTTTGAGAGGGACGATGTATGTCCATATTTGGGCAGCTTCTGAGTAGATTTCATTGTCCATTTTTGTCCCCTGAGTAGAAAGTCTCTGGAATGCATCGGCCAAAACTTTGTAGTTGATTTCCAGTAAAACGAAACTTGAGGAGAGATGATAACCAAATGCCACATCCCGGGGAAACTGATAACAAAAATGTTACATCCTGGACAGCAACCATCTCAAATGCTTCTTCATATTTGCTGTATTATTCCTCATAAAAATGGATTCCACTTTTATCTGAGATGTCTTTTTAAGGAGAAAAGCTTGGGATTTCACAATTAATATGCTTTACAGTATTAGTTTAAACCTCTTTACCTTCACAAGATCATCATTGTAAATAACCACTGAACGCTCTGTTACTTTTATCTTCTCTCATGAAATTCTAGAAATGTAATGAGGAAGGAGGTTTTTGTACGGCTCTGTATCACTGTGTAAGAGGGAGCTGTACACTCTGCTGACAGTGATAATCTGCTGCATCGTCTTCTGTCACTTTACTGATTGTAAGAGTGATACCAGTTCCAAATCCAGATCCAGTGAACCGGTCTGGGACTCCTGTATGTTGGATGGTTGCAACATAGATAAGAAACTTTGGCCGTTCTCCTGATTTCTGTTGGTACCAGTAGAAGTTGTTGCCTATATCAGCACTGGCTGTACATGAGATGGTGACTGTATCTCCCGGGGACACAGAGATATAACCTGGAGTCTGAGTCATCACAATCTCTCCACAGGATCCTGAGGATTAGAAGAGACAGATTCATTGGGGATAGAAATGCCCTGGATCTATTCCTAGAAATCCAGATCTGAATGATTGGATCCCACTGGATAGATTCTCTCCACACAATCATGGAAGGATCCTAATCTCTCACCCTGATTAGAAATGAAGATGACGGCCAGCAGATAATTGGGAGAAACCATCTTGATTTTTCTGGACTGTCAGATACAAAGAAAGAAGATGAACAATCTGTACGATGAGAATGTATATAAAAGAGTGACGGGGAGGTTCCAGAGACGCCCCAGAACTGTGGGGAGAAAATACTGGTGACAGTAAATCCTGTGTGTCATTGATAGAGCAGAAGAAAATACAGAAGAGGAACATTGCCTCTTACTGGGACTCGCAACGCGAGAGCGACCTCACTTCCTCTCCTGAACACCGCGCAGGTTATACCTAAATGAAGCTTGTCCATATGATCCCCCAGGTGGGAGCGCTGCACCTCTGATCACTGCTTTATATCCCCAAAAGATCCCAAAATTCAATAGTGACCCCAGGTCAGGATTCTATCTTGTACACCCCAGGGTTCCTTTATGATATTGCCTGTTATATGCCAGAGTATTATACTTATATAGTAAGTGCATGTGATCTTCCCATAATCACGACCCTCTACAATCATTCTTATATTCTGTTTTTGATAAGTGTAACGTGAGAAAATAAGAACTAAGATCAGATTCCCTCTCTTCATACTTCTTCGTAGTTGGATGAAATATTGCAATAAACAACACGTATGTGCACTGAAATGCTGCAGAGGAAAGCATGAACCTGTTCTGCAGAGATTCCTCTTACAGCAGGGGAGACCAACACCGCTTACTGTGACATCCACATGTAGTGATCATTACAGGGGCTGTCCAGGGTACTAAAAGCCTAGGAGAATTGTAGAATAAAGAAAAGCCAGACTCCCCTTACTGGTCCTCTTGTCTCACCCCGTCCTGGGTCCTCTGCTGGTCTGTGTTATTGGTCACAGTGGTGTCTACTAGTAATGGACTGCAGCAGTCTCAAGTCGAGATGGACCAAGAAGAGCAGACCAGCAGGGGGTTCAGGATGTGTCAGAACCGGAGGAGGCGAGGGGTAGTTAAGGGGAGTGGGTCCTTTTTATTTATCATGTTCCGGCCTTTTTTAAAATAAATAAAGAAGTATCAGCCAATCTCTGTGTCAGAAGCTGCTCTACAATATGAACACAACACACCGGTCCAGGACACTTATGGATGGAGCCACAATGACATAGTACATTAACTGACAAGGTTTGCTGCATCTGGATTATTAGAATAGAGTGCAATGTTTATTCCAGCTGGCGAACAAATGCTATATCTATCCCCCACTTCCCAGCTGTTACAGCAGCATCTCCCCTAGTTGTGACAGTAGCCCTCTCCTCCCCAGTATTCACAGCAGGCATTATCCTCCTAATGTCTCCTCTACAACTTGGATAAGACCAAAGAGCATTCTAAGGATGTCAGGGCCAAAACCATCACATATTTCACAATAAATCTTCACTGGGAGACCAGGGAAGCATTGCCATGGAGGTACCTAGAGAGGGGGAAGCTGAGTGTAGTGCGATCAAATACAATTTTAAAGCAAATTTGCTAATTTAGCTCTGAATCTGCAGGTTATCTACAGAAAAAAAATTGCTGCAATAAGATTTTATTGCAGATTGTCATTCACCTAACAAATTCAATGAAGAAAATTTTTAACAAATCCTTGCTTTTTCTGAAGCCGACATTGACATTATCTTGATGTAAAACTCCATATCTCAGAGATTGTCTGCAGTGTTTGGATGAGATTTGCTGCCACTCAATTCTGCTGGAGATTTTCTGTGTAATGCCTCATTTCCCCTTTGGTGGCGCTGCAGGAAACCTGAACACTTAGGGCCGCATGTCTGAAAATTGGCGTTTTTAGACTTATTTAATTTGTGTATAGTGCGCCTGAAAGTGCGATCCTTTCAAAACTCTGGCGTCTGGTATACCTCTAATAATAAACCTAATGAGCCTAAAAAGGCACAATGCACGATTTGAGGCACATAGCGTATCAGTGCTAGTTTATTTAATGCGTCTATCAAGGCACATTGCGTAATGGAGGTGCATAACGTATCATTACTAGTGTATGTAATGTGCCTATGAAGGTGCATTGCGTTATGGAGGTGCACAGCATATCATTGCTACTACATTTAATACGCCGTTTTAGGTGCATTACAATTTGTCGTGCCCACCATATAATGCGCCTAGTTTTCGTATATTACAGTTCATTTATATCGAGAATAAGATGTCAGAAGTTTTTTGGGCGCAAAATACACCAAAACGATGACACATTCGTCTTGGGACATGTTGCCCTCAGGGTGACATGCATGAAAGAGTTTTTCGCCCTTTTCTGGCATGAAAATGCCAAAGGTAAGAGGTTTCCCTAAATTGCTGATGTTTGGAGCATCAAATGAACATGTTTGTGCATAATGCACCAGACTCGACACTTTGTAATGCACCAAACATGAGGGGGCGTTCTTGGGGCGCCACACCAAACTCGCAATATTAGACACATTTATAAATGTGGCTCTACAAAACAAGGCGCATTACTTCTCAAACAGGCAGACCTATCTCATTGTGGTCTGTCTAATTCCCGGCTTTTTATGGAACTAGATTTGCCACTCGGCAAAAAATGTCCCTTATTTCTCAACTTATACCAGTTAAATAATAAAAAAATAATTTATGATACTTATCAAACTATATCAAATGAACATAAAATCCTATAAGATCCCAAAAATATAAAATTATCTCCTATAAAATGTATTTAAGATGTATATAGTATAAAATTAATTTAACATTAAATAATGTAAATTAATTAAACCAACACAGCATCTCCCATAAATCCTGATCTCAATCGGGTATTTTTAGAGTCAGAGTAGTGTTATCAGTGATTACAGACACATCACAGCAGACTAAAAATAAAAGATGTTAGGATAGCATGTCTGCTGCGACAAACGGATCAAACATTGACATGTCAATTCTTTGAACAGGTCATAAAGATGGATGTAAACACGCATCGGTGATCACTCATCTGAACGCTGATGCATGTTTTATAAATCACACTGCACATTGTTAGATGAGTGTTTGAGTCCATTTTGGGTCCAAAACATGGATCCAAACCCGCATCTAAAAACGGATCTAAAAACGGATTCAACGCGCTCTTTTGAAAGCCTTTTAAAGAGAATTCTCATGGGGTCCCCAAGACTAATTTTTGGGCTATTACTGCATCTGAGAGAAAAACCGGCCTCGGGTTTGGTTGTTTTTTAAAACTAATGTGCCGCCATTGGGGTGTAAAAGTCCCCTTTCACTTGCTGTACAAAAATGGATCATTATTAGAAGGGGGGCCAAATTTTCCCCGAAATTCGGGTTCGTTCACTTCGCCGAATTTCCGGCAAAAAAAACTTCGCCAAATTTAATTTTCGGAAAAAATCACGTTAAAAAACAGCTATTTCCGGGCGGCACAGAGCCTGCAGGGTGCTGTAAACATTGGGGGCCATGCTTAAATATGCAGAGGATTTTGGGTTTGGTCTTCATACAATGTTGTGTTTTTGGGAATGACAAGCCACAGACTGCCGCCGCTTTTAAAAATCGTTTCCACTAAAAAAATTCCCTGGGCACTTAAAGGGAAAAACTGCCCAAAAAAAACTGAAGGGGGAATTTACCCCTGATAAAGTCATGGCAGCGACAGCGGGAAAAAAACAAGCGAGGGCTCAGGGGGCAACATCAGTGACAAAAGTGTGGAGGTACGGCGGCAGCCAAAAAAAGCTTGAGGCAACATTGGCACAATGATATTCTGAGGGGGAAAAACGGGAGTGGGGCCACAATGGGAAAATGAAAACAGGAAAAGAGGTCACGGCAGCACCACAAAACAGAAATAGGTCAAAACAGTGGGGCCCCCCAAAAGGACTTTCTGGAGGTGGCAAAAAACAGGAATGGGGGCCCAAACAGAGTGGGACAATGACCAGTGTGAGGTCACTGCGCACCACAGCAGCGCATGAGGTCAACCGGGAAACAATTACCATTGTGAAAGGTTTCACGGCAGCACCCCGGCATTAGGTCAAACAGGGGCACAATGCATTCTGGAGGTGGAAAAACAGTATTGGGGCCACTGAGGGGCACAATGACAGAGAGTGGGGGTGAAGGGGGGCAGCACATGGGGTCAACAGTGGCACAAAACTTTTCTGGAGGGGGAAAAAAACGGGGAGTGGGCCCAAACAGAGAAGGAAAATGAAAACAGTGTGGAGGTCACGGGCAGCAGCCAAAAGCAGCAGAAAGGGGTTTCGGGCAGTGGCACAATCACTTTCCCTGGAGGTGGCAAAACAAAGTAGGCCACAAGTGGTACAATAACATTTGTTTTGGACTGCACAGCAGCAGAAGCATAAGGTCGGGGCATTTGAAAAATGACTTTTTCTTCAGGGGGAAAAACAGAAGTGGGCCACTGATTGGCAAAAAGACAGAGAGTGGGGGTGACGGCGGCAGCAGCATGAGGCAGACAGTGGCACAATGACATTCTGGGGGTGTAAAAAACAGGAATGGGCCCCAACAGAGTGGCACAATGACACAGGGGTCTAGGTCAGGGCGGGCACCACAGAAAGGCAGCATGTGTCAAAAAGTGGACAAAAATCACATTCTGGGGGGTGGAAAAAACTGGTTTTAGGCCACAAGTGGCACAATACAAGCGTGAGGTGACGGGCGGAAAACACCAGCTTGAGGTCAAAAGAGGGGCCCCAATAAACACAGTGTGGAGGTCACACACAGCCACACACACATGAGGTCAACCGGGCCCCCCAAAAAGACAGAGTGTGGAGGGGGGTTTGGCAATACCACCCCCGGGTAAAGATGGTTGGGGGGCAGATGGAGAAACGGGAAACAAAATTGTGGCATCGGGCGGGTGGGGGGAAATCAAATAGTGGCTGAGGCAGGTAGTTTAAAACCCAACTCATTTCTCACAGTTGGGTGAGGCGTCGGGCCCTCATGTAGCTGACCCAAAGGGCTTGGGTGGGGGAAAAATCCTGGCCGACCCACCCTGATTAAATTTTGACAAAGGTCAGCCTTTCCCACTTTTTCCCGTGGAAAGGGGGTTCCCCTTGGGGAAACCCGAGGCCCACCCCGCACTAAACCACCCGCTCTGATGCCAAAACTACGGGCCCGGTCGGGAAATTTTTCTCCACTGAAAACTGGGCAATTTGCGGCCAACATCCATTTTTGGCTGCCCAGTACCCCATGGGATTTTAAAAAACGGGGTGGCAAAAGTCTTTTCCAAGTAAGCCACCACCTGTTGGTTCGGGTCTGCTCCAGGGGCCTGCTGCTTTTGCCGCTGGGGACTTTCCCCCCCACTAGGCGGGGGAAGGAAGCTTTCCACATGACCCAACTTAGGTTGCTGGGTGAAGGAGCCCCGGGACCCGCTCCACCCCCCCACCTTCCCCCGGCAAACCGCGGGGAAATAGTACCAGCCCCTGAAGAACCCCCCCCTTTAACCCGTAAAGGAGGGACGATGCCGCACATAGGCAGCGGCCCAACTGACTACGGAGGATTTCCTATAGTATTTGAGTTTGTCCTCCCTCTCAATAGCTGGGAAAAAGGCTCCCATTTTGGACCGGTAGCGAGGGCCCAATAGGGGGGAGAGCCAGAAGTCATCCCTCTGCCGGATGCTGATTATCGGCTGTCACTAACAGGCAAATCAGCATGCTGCGGCCATCTGCCCAAGTGACTCCCGAGGGGCTCCCTGCCTCCATCTCCACAGTATACTGCAACGGTGCTTGAGGGGTCATCTGCCTTGTTTTCCCTCAATCTCCATCTACCTCCTCCAGCTGTTTCCTGCTCCTCCTCTCTATCACCGGGGTAGAAATTCACTCATTTCACCAGACAATGCTTTGCTTCAATGTCCTCCTCCTCTTCCTCCCCCTCCTCCTCCATTTCAGTCCCCAGCGGACTCATGTGGCCGCGAGATGTAGTCGCCACGTCTCCATCCCCGCCCAGACAGATTTTTCAGCATCTGTTCCAGGACATGAAGCAGTGGAATGACGTTATTCATCCCGTAGTCCTGGCGACTGACAAATAACGGGCCTCCTCCGAATGGCCTCAACAAAGGGCAGGTGTCACGAATGAGCTGCCCTGGCTGACATCAAAGTTACACAGGGGAGTATTTCCTGTCCGCCTGGATCATCCAAAAAATCGTTAATGGCCTTTCTCTGTTCATACGTCGTCCAACATGTGCAAGCTGGAATTCCAACGGGTGGAAACATCGCTATCAGAGTGTGTTGGGGAGGCCGTTTCGCCCTGCAACTCGAGGAGGGTTTGGTTCCTGGCTTTGTAGGAACGGATGAAGTGCATGCAAAATTTCCTGGCCATTTTCAGAATCTTCTGAAGATCGGTTGAAGACTTCAGGAACCTTTTTTTTCACAACCAGATTGAACACGTGCGCTATGCAGGGCGCATGGACCATCCCTCCTCGTGCAGCGGGACACCATGTTTCCATTGTCCGTCCCCATGGTTCCCGATTTGCAGTTGGTGCGGAGAAAGCCACACATAAATTTTTCTTGCTGCATGACGCGGAGCAGTTCCTCCCCTGTGTGACTTCGTTCGCTGAGGCAAGCCAGGTGTAAAACTGCGTGACACCGCTGTGCCCTACACTTTGTGGTATGATGGAGCAGTACTTGTGGAGGCTGAGGGTGCGTGGTGGAGGAGGAGGCGGGACATTGGTGCAGGAGCCGCAGTTTGACAACGTGGAGGAGAAAGCGCCCACTCCTGTCCAATTGTTGGGGTGCCTGGCCGGAAGCACATTCACCCAGTGGGCCGTAAAGGACATGTACTGGACCTGACCGTAGTTACAGCTCCAGACCCTTCCGCGCTGCCGCGCACCTTTGGAACAAACCCATAAGCTCAAGGACTGGCCCACCTTCTGTTCTACATATTTAAGAGTGCTGGTACTGCCTTTTTGGGGAAAAAAAATTACGGGTTGGAACTCTCATCTCGGCTCGGCACAAGCCATTAGTTCTCTGAAAGGTTCGAGTCCACCATTTGGAAAGGGACGGACTGCAGCACCACAACTTTGGGCAGGAGTACGTCAGCTTCTGCACCTTAAGGATGGTTGGACGCATACTGTTGTTCTTTGCAATCGCCTCGCTGAACGACTGCTGGCGCCATGAGTAGCGAGGAGCAGGAGCATCTGGACCGGAGATGATGTCAAAGAGAAACAGCTCCCTTCTGCGGAGGTGGTGGAGCCTTGACTGGCTGCAATGGCATGCGTTTCCACTGGCCGCTGCTGCTGCTGGCTGTTGCTGCGGCGGCAGGATGGACCACCACATCTGAGCCACGTTTCTCCCAGGCCACCGGATGGTGACGTGCATGTGTTGACGCAGGGCCGTGGGCCAACATTAGCTCCCTGGCCAGCATTCACTTTCTGCTTACAGATTCTACATATACCCATATTCGGCTCCTCCGGTTTTCTTAGCAAAGAACTGCCACACCGCCGAGTATCGGATTTTTAAACCCCAACGCTCCGCACTGAGTGACTACTGCCGCCCTGCCTCGCTGAGCCCCTGTGCCGCTACTTTCCTGGACATGCGAACGGGGTTTTTTACCCGTGGCCGCTTGGCTCCCGACCTCACACTGCTTGCAATCCTGCTGCCCTAAAGGCCACACGACCCACTTGCGGGTTGCGCCGCTGCCATGCCAAGCTGCCCCCCCTCTCTCCTGACGTGATGAACCCTTTGCCTCCCCCCGGCTCCCAAGTGGGTCGGCTACATCATCATCTATTTGTTTTTCTCGTCACTGTGCCCTCTCCCCGGTCTTGGTATGAGAGGCTGACCAATCACAACATACCCCCCATGCCACTCCAACATCTTACTTTGCCGCCTACTGCAAGAAGCGGGGGGATATTGGCCCCATTTTTTTCACAGCCAAGTAGCTGCGCCCCTCCTAAAAATTTGTTACCCCCCCCGCTATAAGTGGCGCTGAGCCCAGACCACATAGTAGATTCTGGCTGAGGGAACCCATGGGACAGAGGCGGGATGAGGCCCGGTGGGGCCCTGACCGCTCCCGGGCCTTACAACTAAGGGTTGTGTCGACGTTCCCCACCGACTCTTGGCTGGGGGTTTTAGATGTTCTGGAGGAAATGGATGACCCTGTAACCAACAAGAACCTTGGGTTGCTAGTAGCACACGGCCGCTAATGACAGCGGAGTTGTGGCCTCACCGAGTGACCCCCCGCCTGCGACGTCCCCTTCTGTGCTGCGACCTGGGCCTGCCCCGGGAATATTTGTGCCTCTGCCACTTGCGGTTAAGAGCCGACCTCTTTTGTCTGACATATTTTTGTTCAAAATGTACAGACCTATTTGATGAAGAACAGACTGTATTGATAAGTACACCCCTGTATTTGCCCCAAAGAACCCACTTAAGAAGCTTGGGGGTAACCCTTGGATAAAATTGCGCCCACAAAGGGGCGGGAAAAATTACTTGATGTGCCTTTTAAAACTCTTTTTTTTTATGAATAAAAAGCAAAAACAGGCTTAAATTTAAACCTTAATTGAATTAGCTACAGAATTTCTTTGTGGCGATGAAAAAAAAAGTTTCTTTTACTGAAAAACAACTGCAGAAAAAACGTTTTAATTAACCCCCCTGGATGAAATTGTGCAAAAAATTGACAGCCACAAACTACTATTTTTGTAGCGTTTTACAATTGGTGTTTTCTACGCTACACAACAAGAGAAAAAATTTTAATTAACCTTCGCTTTGAATTAGGCTACGGAAAATTGTTTTTTTGGCGGTGAAAAAGACGGTTTTTTGGATCACCACGCACAAAAACAACGCTTAATTAACCCCTGATGAAATTGCGCAAAAAAAATTGAGCAGTCAAAAAAGAAGTGGGATTTGTATTTTAAAAACCTCTTCTTTAAATGAATACAAAAGGGAATGGCTTTGATCCCCCCCTTATATTCTTTTTCTGTAGCAGAAGCATAAAATGTTAAAGCACGCAGTGGACGCAACTGGACTTCAGATCCAATACCCCCAAAAAACTAAATAGAACATAAAGAAGCAGTCTCTAGACAACGAACCCCCACAAAAATCGCTGTTAAAAACCCCCCCGTTCTTCATAACAACAGCTGGGCAGCACCTTCCCTGATCAGTACAGTAGAGCGGTAGAGCCCCAGCGCGCGCCCGGACTTAATAGTGCGGTGACGTCACAGAATCCCGCCCGGGCTCTGATTGGCTTCATCTCTGCACTTCAGCAGGGCTATGCCCTTCTTCCTCCCAGAGTGCTTTCCCCCCTTTAATGCCATGTGCTCGAGCCCTTTTATCAATCAAAAAAACACTTCGCTCACCCGAATACACCAAACTTCGACTTCGTTCAGAAACCCAAGTTTTTCCCAAAATTTTAACGAATTCCACTTCGTTAAAACAATTCGCCCATTCTAAGCATTATGAATAATTCTTCAGATCAGATGATACATCATGCAGGCCTTCCAAAACCACCTCTTGATGTCATCCAGTGCTTCATTAATCTCGAAAACCACTGCGACACTCTACATTGACCAGAGCGATAAACCAAGGTCTCTTAGTTAAAGGTTTCTGCCCATTTACAACAAGTGCTAATAAATGGCACATTGACAAACAAGAGGCACCACACAATCCTCCCAAACCACTTCATCAAATTTCTAAGGCTTGTATGTGGCTACAGACTTTTCTTTATAGAAAACCATTGGAAACATTTTATAAAAGTTGAGTTAGTTCTGTGCCCACAGATATAATTAATGCGGTCACTTGTCCAGTTCAGCTTTGCTCCTTCTGTGTTTATTCACTGCTGGGGGCCATCTGCTGATTATCTGTTCAAGGATCAGGATCATCATTTTTCTTATTCTGTGTGATATATAATGAGAATTCTGTGTTCAGTACGAGAAATGAGGAAGGAGGTTTTTGTAGGCTCTCTCCCCCCCTCTCCCCCCCGTTGTCAAAGATGATAAAATCAGGTGTTGGAATCGATCTTTCTCCACTCTTAACAATTAAATTGCTCTTCGAATTATATTATTATTATTTGCTGCCAGCAGCCAGACTGAGAAAAACATGACCGTCATCTTCCGTTCACAGGGACATGAAATCTGAAGTTTTAATCTACAGTAAATTACATTCTAATAGAACTTTTTAATCTCATGACTATTTTATAACTACATGATTGGTTAAGTTGGTGGTCGCTAATGAGGACAAGTTATAATTGCATGTACGTATGAAAGCATTAGCTGATATGATACATTCCGAAGCGCTCTGTATTATCTGGGGAAGGAGGAAGGCCTTGACTTTCTTGCTTGTAACAGGCAATGGATCTGTCTCAAGGAAAGCTGTGTGAAGAGTTATCAGATACTTCGATATGATGTATTAGCAGTAATAAGAGTTTTAAAACAAACTATCTTTTGAGCTTAATAAGAAAATAATGATGAAACAGACTTTTGATGTTTTTTCCTTAAATTACACTTGACAGGCCCACTAAAAAACATCAAAAATCTGTTCTAACGCTCCCTAGAGCGGGAAATGGTGATTGATGCTCTTCCGCTAAACTGAACAAGAATGGGTAAAGGTCCTCTCCTTAGACAGCAGGGTGAAACAGGGTGTTGAACCCACTGAAACACTCTCAGGCTTGCTCCAAGGGCCATAACCAGCAACCGCCGGCCTCTCGCAGAGCCTTTGATGGTAAGGATGAGAGTTGACCATGTCCCCAGGTGCCACTCAGAGTAGTACCGGAGAGGCATCTATGGATTGTTTACAATTTCTTAACCCTCATTGATTCTGGAGAGTCATGATTGGAGGTGGCGCTTAATTGTTCGCTATACCATTGTAAGGCATCTCGGGTGTAAATTATTAAACCTCTGTTGATTTTTATAATAGGTGTAATTTACCCCAGTTCATACTCTTGTTGATTGTTATCGGGGCGTAAAGTGATTTCAAAACCCTTTGACCTGGTCTCTAGATTTGAATTCATCAGGCAACACCCTTGGTTGTCCCTCTTGCATTTTTTCACACATCCAGACTAGACAAAAATATGAAAGGGAAAAGTTCATAATGATTATTGGTGCAGTCACTTTCTTGGAGTGTGCAGCATTCTCACTGGTGGGTGTTCCTTCAAGTTTCATTGTGGTTGGGGACATCAGGAGTACTGGGTATGGTCAAATCTGGGCTCCTGAGAGTCTCTGACGTGTTGCTGCACCACACAAAGTCACCAGGTTGGTAGCTTTGATCAGAGTCTGATTGGAATGGGAGAAACAATCATGGCATGCATTAGTTTCAATTCATTACACATTTTATAACATATTTTTACAAGGATATCTTTCCTGCACTCAACGGTTGTAATCTCCCTAAGATGGACTACCTCCTAGTTTGGCGGGCCTGAGAAACTATCGCCTGAGCAGTGTGACCAGTGGGGCTTACCTAGGGGTATTCTGACAGATTAGAGTGTAATGGGGTATGGATCTCGGTCAGGGAGAGAAGTGATGTTTATTTGCTGCTTTCAGAATTTTGTTCTTCAAGAGTGGCATTCATTCTTTCCAACTTTTCTGCTGTATTCATGCCTAGTTGACTTTTTCCTCAGATACATCTTGGTGTATCTCTGCTCCCAATTCCTCCCCACTTTCTTTCCTTCGGGCTTGTTCAGGTTGTTTGAGATTGTCTCAACAGGTTAACACTGGATTCAATGCAGCTTTCCTGGTTCCTTTCCTCTTCTTGTCCTCTCTACTCTTTCCTTCTTCTTTTTCGCACCTTCTTCTTTCCTTATTTTCTTCTTCTCACTTTCTTCTTTCCTTCTTTCATCTTCTCACACTTCTTCTCTCTTTCTTATCACATTTCCTTCTTTCTTCTTACATTCCTCTTTCTTTCTATCCACATTCTCTTTCTTTCTCCCCCCATCCCCCTCCCTCCCCCCCACCCCCCTCCCCCTCCTTACCCCCCCCCCCTCCCCACCCTCCCCCCCACCCCCCCCCCCTCTCACATTCTCTTTCTGTTGCTCACCATTCCTTTCTTTCTTCTTGCTCTGGTCAGCACATATACAGCCACTCCTGCTTCCTCTCAATCTTGGGATGAGAGCCTGTGCCTTGCAGCCAGTCTGATTGTAGGTTGCCTCCTACTTCCTGTCCTTATTCTTCCATGGGCTTTCAGTTTCATAAATCCGGCCACTTGAGCTGGCAATTGGAGAGCATGCATCAGAGTCTGAATGCTTCTTATTCCTTGATGAGCGTTTCCCCTAGCTTCTGGAACTCGCAGGGCCCACTTCAGGCCAAAGTTATAGGCTCAGTTGGTGTAATTGGTTCATGGTTTCTCTTCGGACGAGCTTACAAGCTTCAGTTACAGCCAGGGTTCACCTTCTTGGGCTGGCTTTCTCGAAGGTAAAGTTGCAGCTTCACTGTTTCTGCATAGGTAACCACAGCAAAATCCATGTATGGATTGTCCTTGGTCGTCCGCCATATCTGGGATCCATCTGTGAAGGACATAGTCTGGCTCTCCCAACTTGGATGTAGAGACAGTAGGATGTGGGAGGTTTCAGCCTCCGCTTGTCACAGGTCAGTCATGAAGAGTTCATCCGCAGCAGTCTGGTCTTCATCTGTGGTAGAAATGTTACTTCATCTTCCCCCTTGAGAGCGGAAGCAGTGTGGCTGGGTTGAGTAGTAGTACATCTATTCACAGTCAACATTTTCAGGCATCAGTAATTGGGCATTGTATACGGGAGATGCGCGCTGTTTACTGAATGAGGTTATGCGACTGTTTCAGGATCCCTGGTAGATGAGCCAAAACATTGACCAGATGCCTAAAAATTATGTCTTCAGTTTTTTCAGATGATTTTGTGCAGCAATGATGCTCTGGGCAAGTAGGGACTGTCCGTGCAACGGATCTAACTTGCATGACTAGTATCACAAGTGGTCTCATACGTTCCCCATGTTTTTGTGTCAGGACTTCTGAAGCTTGGCCATAGTCGTTCAAAAATAGGAGGAAGTTGAAAGGCTGTGTGTAGTCTGAGTTTACCAGAGCGAGCTTGTAGGATAGTTTTTCAGCTTGAAAACACTCTTGTGCCCTCAAGTGGAGAGTTTCTTGGTGTAACTATTGTCCTTGAAAGAATAGTGTAAAACTTGCATAAAACTGGAGGCATTGGATATCCCATTGTCGAAAGAAAGTGGCGAGGCCTAGAAATCCTTGAAGTTGTTTTAGATTATTCGGGGAAGTATTGAGGCATCCAGCTCTTTCCCGATCATCAGGTTAGGTGTTTGGTAAACTGGTGTTTGCAATTGTCTGAGGAATACAACTTTACTAGAAACCATTGGAGCTCGGTCTGTGAGACACTGCAGTTGATGTTGCCAAATGTTTGAAGAAGGACTCAAAGGCTTGATTGACAAGTTGGGAAAATTCAGGTGCACACAAGAGAATTTCTACATGTCCTGCAGGGCATTGTGTCAACCTTGTTGGGTGAGTTCTGTGAAGCATCCTACGTCCAGGTGGGCTGGGAGTAACACGAATAAGTGAAAGCAGTAGGGATATTGACAGTCCTTGTGTAGTGGGACACTGAAGAAGACATTGCTAAGAATCCATAGACTTTGAAGTTTGCAGCTGGAGAAGGTACTTGGCTGGGGAGAACATGAGCTTTGGGGACCATTGGGTTCTTTTAATCTTGACAGCAATGACTGCTCCTGAGTCCTGAAACCCAAATAGTATTTGGAGGTTCACCAGGGATAAGTTTTCTTGTGAACTGGGAAGTGAGGTGTATTTGCAGTAGAAATGCAGTGGATGAGCACCCCATTATCCAGGAATGTTCTGATTTTTGAATACAGAGATTGTTCTTGATCATGCTTAAAGGGATATCGAGGCAAGCGAGGCAGGGTAGCACCCCTATTTCAAGAAGACATGTACAGGTGCAGACTGGTAGGATGCGAATCATAAAGGACTGTAGGACCAAACTTCAGGAGGTCTTGTGTCTAAAGTTCAGGAGGTATTGATTGATGTGGATAATAAGCATGTGAAGTGCTAGGAACAGCTTGTAGAGCTTCATGTGAAATTGTTGTATTGTAGTCCAAATACTTTTCAGAAGAAATAATATATGATAGCAGCAGATCATCGGTTTTCAGAAGTCAGATTCAAGCAGATTAGTTGGGTAAGTAGGGGGAGATAAGTGGTTAAGACAGGAGTCCATGATGATGTTCAATTGGTCAGGGTAGGTTGAGTAGTACTGTGTGGTCGTCCATCCACTTCAATGCATTAAATGTAGTCCGGAGAAAGTATGGAAGTCTGGTTGGGAAATGTCAGAAGTTTTCAGAACCGATTGCTGCCACTGTATCTTCAAGGTAAGGAAGTTGGTGGCCATTAATTTGAAGATTGAACGGTCAACACGGGTCAGAATGACACGTGATGTTCTCTGAAGCATTGAGTAATACGGTAGACATAGGTTTGCCGGATCCTTAGATGAGGACGATAGGAGGTGTCCTTGAGGTTGGAAAGGCGGTAAAGATTCATCTTGATAGGATATGCTTGTTTGCCACTGGACTATGGTTAAGATTGGTAAACTTGCGGTCCAATGAATGGATTATTTTTGTAGACTGTGGTCTGCGTTGTGTTTGTTGGTTGGATTCTTGACGGTCTTGAGATTAAAAAACTTGTTACTAAGGTTGAAATTGGATTATATGCTTGAGGGTATTGCGGTAGTTGCTGTCATTGGTAGTAAGATTCCTTTTTGTCGTACGAGCTTTAGCGTTGGCACTGCCTCATTGATATGTCCGGATCCGTTGCAGTAAAACAAGTTTTCTGAGTTCGGCCTTGTCCGCCAGAGTGTGTGTTCTGGAAGGGTCTGCGAACCGTCTATTGATTGATTCTGTAGGGTGATAACCAGGAAAAACTTGCATTGGTTGATTGTAGAGTATGGTGTCTGGCTGAGCTATAGAGCCCTGTGGGAAGCTCTGAAGTAGGCGTCCTTTAGAAACCTTCTTTAATTGTGAGATGAATCAGTCTGTGCCTTACAATGGAGAGAAGCTGGACTTCGGTTTAACTCTGGCATATTCTGTTTGATAGTTTCAAAGTCCCAAGTAGGTTTAAGTAAACCTATAACAAAACACCATTGAAAAGAGGATTTTGTAAGCTTTAGGGCGACATGTATGATCGGGATTTCTGCCTGTTTTTTGGCGTATACTGCGCCTCCCGGCCCGCATTGCCGCTGTCGACGTGGGATGCAGTGTTAGCGCAGCGTTCGCCACTTTCGCCTGCGCCCAGCATGAAGGGGCGGGCAGTGGGGCGGTGTAAGGGCGGGGTAGGCGTTCCGGGCGGGACGCGGCGACGCTCGTATACTCCGTGGCTTGTACGTTGGCGAGTCGGCAAAGCGAGGCGCAGTGCAGCGCTCGGCAGCTCGACAGGCAGACCTTGGTTTTTTTTGGTCTAAATCTCCGACAGAGGCGAAGTGAAGCAGGATCAGAACATGCGAGGAAGCAGATCGAAGATCGCGACAGAAATCTCTGCGCTCCGCTCCGTGCAGCAGGAGTATGATTCCGAAAAAATCGCCATTATAAAGGCGGAAAACAGTTGCTCTCAGAAAAGAAGCTGAATGTAAAAAATAAACATAACTTAAAAATAAAAACCACTTTCCAAATCTCTAGAACGGCGCAATATCAAGAATTATGATATTGGAAATTGACGGGAAATACAGTATTTCAAATTCTGAAACCTTTTATCATTGGACGGCATATACCAGCCAATCGAATAGGAGCGGTCAGTGAATCCATTAAACGGCTATGGGGAAGGATTGACCAATCAGAATCCCGCGGGATAATTCAAATATACAGTAAAAGACAGAAAAAAGCTGATTGGTTAAGCTACCGGGGACTTGGCTAGCTCACCCAAAATCAAAATGGGAGCGAAAAAACCCATTCTGTCTATGGAGAAGTTTAAAAACCAATCGAATCCCCGCGGGAAAATTTTAAAAATTACAAAAAAAGACAGAAAAGAGCTGATTTTGCTGAGCTAGCGGGTGCTTGGCTTTCCCCAGCCAATCTGGCACTCGCCCGTGGGGCATGAAGAAATTAAATAAAAAAAATAATTTTTTTTAAAGTGTAAAAAAATTAAAATAAAGAGCCAACCCTTTTTACAAATAAAGCAGTTAAAAACCCAAACAAAAGTTTTTGTCATTTTGGGGTCGGCAGAACCCCAGCCAATCAAAAAAGGGACAAAGTCCCATTATACCTATGGAGGGGTTTGGGCCAATCAAAAAATAAAAAGGGGGGACATTTTCAAAATCTAAAAAAGCCCGAAAAGAGCTTTTGGGCTGGCTCGCGGGCTTGGCTATCCCAGCCAATCGAGGAAAAGCTTTTTTCTCCCATTATATCTTGGGAGAGAGGGCCCTTTCTGAAATTGGGGCGCTCAGGCCGTGCGGCATAAGTTTTAAATCAAAAAAAATGATTTTTTTTTAAATTAAAACATTATCAGAAAAAGACAGAACCCTTCTTTACAAATAAAGCATTAAAAAACCCAAACAACGCGTTTGTCGCCAAGACCGGCGGGTACATGGGGAATTTGCAATAGAGAGAATCCCCGGGGGAAAAACAGAAATTCAAATTGTTTAAGCTATTCTCTTGGTCGGCATAAACCAGCCAATCAGAATAGGAGCGACAATGTCCATTAAAACCTAGGAGGAAAATTTGCCCCAATAAATAGGAGCGACAATGTCCCATTTATCCTATGGAAAAAAAATTGCCCAAATCATTTTTAAAGGGCGGGACAGTTCAAAAAAAGAAAAAAATGCAGAAAAGCTGATTGGTTGAAGGGGCGGGGGCTGCCGTTTAAAGCCAAAAAAGCGCAGCTATTTTCCAAGGTTCTATGGGGAAAAAAAAGAAATTCTGAGCGCGCTCTGTGTTTGGCTAATTTTAAAAGGGGCCCCGTTTTTTTGGCCCAATGGGAGAGCGAGCGACGCCCCTAGGGTTTTCAAATTTCAATTGAAATAAAACTGTACAGGTAAAAAAAATTATAACCACAGAAGTGGGCCGATGTGTATAAAAAAAATGAAAAATGGGGGTTACAAAAAAAAAAAATTAAATAAAAAAAATTGTTTTTTCTTTATTTCGTTGCCCCCCATATATTGACCCTTTGGGCAACGAAAATAAAGCCCCGGCGGGATTCATATTTTGGGGCCCTTAGTGTTCATGTCAAATTCCATGGTCCGGAAAAAGGCAGACTCCGGTGAAAAAATTTTTCCCACGGATTCAGTAGGACCTAAGTAGAATTGAAAAATATTACTGAGGATAGCCAAAAATTCCCTTTGGGCCCCAAAAAATAAGACGACAGCAGAACTTTTCCCCCAATGGTAAGTATGATGTCCACAACATGTCTTTTGTAGGGCTGTTTTGAGATGGCCAAAAAAGTAATCCCCAGTTTGATTGGCAAAGGGAAAGTTTTTTCCCAAAAGGGCGAATATGTCTTCTTTTTCCCGGCTGATGCCAGGGTTTTAAAATGCCCATAGGGTTTTTTTCGGGGTCTGGCATTTGGGTCAGTAGATTATTGATTGTTCGGATGTAAAAGGCATTAGATTGGTAAATTTTTGGGGTATTGTTGTGGCGTGATGGTAAAGAAGGTAGAACGGGGTTAGAGAAAAGGAATCCAGGGGCTGAGGAGGTGGTGGGGTGCGCCCAAAGGGAGGTAATTCTAAATGAGTCGGTTTGGTGGTGGGGGGGAATTGGTGTATTTGCCGGAACTGAGGCTTATCCTACAAGGGTGAAGTTGTCCTGGGAGAGTTTAGTGGTTTGAGTAAGGGAGACCCAGTAGTCTTCAGACATTTGGCCATAGCGTTTGTAAGTACCATACCCCCGTTTTTTCCCGTACGGGGGGAAATTCGTTGTGCTCAAGTAATGGGGTTTTGGTATGCCCTGTACACATGTCGTTGGGGGGAACGAAAAGATGCCAGAAGAAAATGAGCTTAGGACAGGGTGGAATTTTGCTCGCTTGGACCACTTGAAGTACTTTATATATTTTTGTTCAGAGCGAACACAATTGTTTGGGATACGTTATTATATACGGGTCCACAGTGCATAATGAATCACTTTTTAATCTCTCCTAGAGCACATCTGTGTTGTGAGCAAAAGGGAAAAAAATGGAGCCTTTAATTTGGGTTGCAGATGTGAGTCCTGGCATCCTGTAGCTATGGCAAATTGCCTCCTCCCCCTCTTCCTCTCCATTTTCATTGAAATAGAAAAGCACTCGAAGGAGGAGGGTTTTTCCCGTATCGGGCAAAGGGGATGTGGGTTCGGGGCTGTTGTGTTGTTTAAGGGTGTACTGGCAAAGACCTTATCATCGACAGTTGCATACAATGTTTACATTATGTAAAAGGGGAATGCTGGAGGGGGATAGAAGTCGGAATGTTGGGTTTTTCAAGATGGCCCCCTTTCAACTTTAACCCCGGGAATTTTTTGGGGTTCCCTTTTGGGTTGCTTAGGATACAAGTATGGCCCAGGAAATGAAAGGGGGGGGGTTTGGTTTTGCCTTTCCGGATACAGGAATGTTTTTGGCTTCATAAAAATGGCTACAGAAAATAATGGGTGGTTTTGGCACGGGGCTGAGGGGAAAATACGGGAGGGGCGGGGTGAGGTAATAAAGGTGTGATCGTGTTGTACGTTCCCTCCCACAATCTACGCAACTTTCAGTGTTAATGGAAAATTTATAAATCAGTCCCCCAAAATCTGAAAATCGCCATCTTGGAATGGGCATCTTTATGCATTCCCCAAATCCTTTTTATTTTATTTTTTTTTACATTTAGTTTTAATTAACTATACTTGCTAAAAACACTTATGTTCTTTCAGTGCTTGTCTCAACTTTAGTTATCTTTTGATTTATTTTACACAAGCGAATTTTGCTTTTTTTTCTCTAAGTTCCCCTTATATTTTTTATATCTTTTTCTTCGACAAACTACTGGCGCTTCTGGGGTGGGCTAAATTTTTTTTTATCCCCAGCCCAGGGGAGAAACTGAAGTGCGAGCCTCGCAGGGAAAACCCCCCCTTAACAGATGCTTTGAATCGAAGCCAAGGTTATAAAAGCCCCGAATTTTCATGTGAAAGATAACAAGTGATTAGTTTGAATTAAAATTTTAAACCCCCGAATGCAGTTTTTTCTTGCTACTTTAAAAAAAAACAAATTAAAAACACTGTATGTTGGGTTTTTCCCGAACATATCTAACCTTTTAAACAATGTTTCTGCTCCACAGAGGTTAATCTAAAAAAAATTTTTAAAAAAATGTGCATCATCTGTCAATAACAGGCTATCAGAAAACCAAGATCTTCTGTCTTAAACGGTACAGAAACCCAAAACTTTTGTCTAACCATCGTATAACGGTAATCAGATCGTCTGTCTATAATATAGCAGGCTTTGGCAAACGGCCCTTCTCTTCAGGAATGCAGATCACTGTCTAAACTATATCTTTATTAAAAAATTTTTGTAAATTTTTAACTTATTAACTTTTTGCAGGGTTCGGTTCCCTTGGACCGGGTCCTTTTCTATATATCTCATTTTTTTTTTTTTCCATCAGGAGCCCAGCTCCTGACCCCCTGAAATATGACACTGAAAGGAAAAAACACTATCCGTCACTTACCTTCGGCAACAAGAGAGGCATTAATTGGGCATTTAAAAAAGGGATAGCTATGTTTCGCCCCCCCTGTACAGAGCCCCGCTAGAGGCCACCTGAACGCTTTTTACAGTTTTTCCTAAGGGAGGGGACAACCACCAAAAAATCCACTAGAATGTCCAAAAACCCCGATAAGTCACAGACTAAAGGTCTGCTAAATTACCTATTTATGTGGGGTTGATCAGGCCCAAAATGATTGGGCACTCCAGGACCGGCAGTCGATGGTAAGCGTCAGCCCCCCTCCGATATCCTCGGACGTTTTGAGGGCACAGACCCCTGGTCAAAATGATTAAATCAGGGGGGAAATCTTTTTTATCCACTCCCTTTTCCAATTAAATCCTCCTCCGAATTATATTATTATTATTGTCCAGCAGCCAGAGCTCGAGAAAAAAACGACCCACCTTCGTTTTGGACATGAAATCTGAAGTTTAATCCGTAAATTACATTCCCAAAAGACTTTTTAATCACATACTATTTATCACCACATGATTGGTTAATTGGTGGTTGCCCAAGACAAGTTTAATTTGCATGTACGTATGAGATTAGCTGATATGATAAAATTCGAAGCTCTTTCTGTTTTTCTGGGGGGAGGAGGAAGGCCTTGACTTTCTTGCTTCTAACAGGCAATGCATCGTCTCAAAGGGAAAACTGTGTGGATATCTAATACTTCGATAAGGTTTTGCAGTAAAAGCAGTTTAAAAAACTATTTTGATGAGCTTAATAAGAAAAAATGATAAACAGACTTTTGATGTTTTTTCCTTTAATTACCAATTGCAAAGTGCGGCCGGACAAGCATATCAATGTCCCGTTTAACTAAAATGGTGGTTCAAAACTCCTTTTCCCACTTTTTAACTGTGGGTCAGACGGTTTAATTTGGTCATACTTTCGGTCAGGACAGATATATTAATTCCATTTCAAAAAAAAAGGTGGTTAAAAAACTCCTTTTTTTGGCACTTTTTTAAACTGGGGGTCATGCGGTTTGGGGGTCATGCTGTGGCCAGGGGCGTTAGCAATGTCCGTTCAAATAAAAATGGTGGTTCAAAACTCCTTTTCCGGCACTTTTTTTAATTTTGGGTCAGCAGGTTTTTAGGGGGTTAACTGGGCCCCGGACAGGAATTGTTAATGTCCCGTTAACAAAATGGTGGTTAAAGACTCCTTTTTTCCGGGACTTTTTTTAAATTTGGGGTCAGAAGGTTTGGGGTCATTTCGGCCCAGGACAGATATAGT